>JACVTC010000041.1:417500-465000 GCA_016946835.1 Neocallimastix lanati (nom. inval.) | reverse complement strand
AAAATATTAAAATAAAATTACTTTTGTGAATCTTTATATTGATTACTTAAAAATCATATATATTTTGGAAATGAATAGAAATTACCTAATAGAGAAAGTTAGCAAAAATAAGAAAATTAACTTGAAATATTGAATCGTAATAAATTATGATACAATTTACATTATTTACTAATAAGTTTAAATGACCAGAAAAATATAATTAGTTATAAATGTAATCAATTTTAATACTCTAAGATTATAATTTATTAAGTAAAATGTTGTATAATTAACAGTTTATTTTAATAGTTATCGTTAAAAATTACAAAGTAGAAATATGGGAGTGAGGCATTTCGCCAGTTTATTTGAAAGCAGGTTTAAAAAAAAAATTATTTTGAATTAATATTTTATTTATTTATTCATTTATTTATATCAATACTCTACTTAGAGAAATGTAATTTGGGGAAATTCAACACTCATTAAAAATATATAAAAGTTTGCGCTAACCTTAAAAACGGATTATAATTGAAAGTAAAGTAAAACCTAATGTATAAGAGGTATTCTCACAAATTGAGATGGTATAATATCACCCTTCAAGAGAAAGGTCTACGTCATATAAATGATATATATAAACCATATATTAAAAGAAATGTCTTAGATGCATCCGAAATTAATGGTGTAATAATATTAAATATTTAGTTTTAGTGAGAAACTATTAGATTACAAATATAATTAAGAAATTATTTTAACAATATTTAAACCAGAATTAAAAGAATTAATATTATATAAAAATTTCTTTATTCATGTAAAAAAATAAAATTTAATTTAGAATAGAAATAACTAATTAGTTACAATAATATCAAGTAAATATTATAAAATAAGATAATTTTATATACAAATATTCACCAGTAAAACCAATTTATTCATTATAGAGTAACTAGGTTTAAGGGGGGAATATTACAATCTCTTTTTCATAAAATATATTAATATCGTTGACAAATTATAAACCCTAAATTCATGACTTTTAACATTATTCCTTAAAATAAATTGAACTATCACTACTAATTTTAAAATATATATTTAATGACATTTAATAATAATTTTATGAAAATTATAAATCAATAAATCAATAAATCAATAAATCAATAAATAAATCAATAAATAAATCAATAAATAAATCAATAAATAAATAAATAATAAAAAAAAAAATACTTTAATATCATAAAACAAATATTAAATATAAAAAATAATATGTTTTTATTTATATAATATATATATATATATATGTTTTATTTTGTATTTTTTATTTTATTACAATATATTACTATATATAATAACAAAATAATAAAAAGGAATAAATAATTATACAATAATGAAAAGGTTACAAATAAATATCTAATGTCTAAATAAAAATAGATAAATAATAAATATATTACATAATAGAAATGTATATTAATATATATAAATAATATATATTCATAGTATGTTCTATTTTAATTAATTATATTTTTGATAAGTTTTCATGATTACAAATAGAAAAAATATTAATGCTTAGATAAAAAAATAAATAATCCAAAATGATAATATAATATAATTGAATTTTTTTTTTTTTTTTTTTTTTTTTTTTTTTTTTTTTTTTTTTTTTTAATATTATTTTTTACTTCTTTCATATTTTGATTATATATAATACATTGAGATATATTGTGATATAGTGTTTTTTAATATATTTGATAATAAATTAGTTAAAGATGAATTTGTAGATGAAGATGAATAATTATTACTATTAGTATTTATATTTGAATAAATTATTTATTTATTCGTTGTTGTTTTTGTTTTTGTTATTGTTATTTCATTAATTATATCATTATTAGTATGCATTGACGATAGATCTTGATTATTTGAATTTGAATAGTAATGTTATTTTAATTAGAATTCATTAATGAGTGTGGTATATTAAAATCATTAGAACTAGTAAGTACTGTTTGATATACTTGATGCTGTTGTTTTAATTGATGATACTTTTTTTTATAATTATTGATTTGTAAGAAATTAAACTTAACGTTGAAGTTGTTGTTGTTGTTGTTATAAATGCAATTAAACAAAGTCTTGATAAAAATAAATAAATAAATAAATTGAAAAAAAAAAAAAAAAAAATCACATGAACACATACATAATGGGTACCTATCTCCCATTAGGGCCCCAACAGTTATTATTGTAGATATGATGACATACGGCATATCATTATAGCGTCGCCACTCGCAACAGGTCGTTACATGTCCATCCGAAGCTGATTTCCCTCTATATTCCTACATATATCTCTATTGACCATTAGTATTGGAATTGGAATCATTCACTCCCCTTTCCATTAGGTTATTTAAATACTGAATTATTTTTAAGTTGATATTATATGATTATTAATATCTTTATTTGTTGTAGTAATAAAAGTATTAGGGGAAATTTTGTCTATGTTTAAATTTAAATTTAAACAATTAACCAAATTTTTTTTTTTTTTTTTTTTTTTTATTTATTTATTTTTTTTCTTTTTTAAATTGGAAGAGCTTTTTCTATAGTAATAATATCAGAACTTCTATTAATTGTAATTAATATGTTATTTAAATTCATTGAATAAATCGCATTAGAAATAATAATTGAATTTTTAAGGCAAGGAATAATAGGATGAATCAGTATTAGATATATTAATACACAGGTTATTTCATTACATTTATTTATACTGATTATTGCTTTGTATTATTCTTTTTTAACAAAAGAACTTTAAAGTTTCAAATCTAATACTTGTGATTTATCCTTTTCACTTATTTTGAAGCTACTTCTTTACTGAATTTCTATTAATAACTGTGTCGATAGTAGAATCTGATGTATTTAAGGATGTGGTTTTATTATTATTATTATTATTATTATTATTATTTTTTTTTTTTTTTTTTTTTTTTTTTTTTTTTTTTTTTTTTTTTTTTTTTTTAGTTTTTATTATTATATTCATATTGAACATTGATGAGGAATGAATTATTATCATTTGTTAAAGATGATTGAATTTTTATTTTAAAGTATTTAAATCTTCAGATAGATTATAACAATAATCCATATTTTATTGAATTAATTATTCCAGAGTCATTAATATTACTTTCTTTAATGTGTTTTCTGTTTTCTTCGCTACGAAAATAATTTTAAAAAATAACACTTAAACTTTTACTACAAACATCCTTTTTTTTTTTTTTTGAAAGGTAATGCATGTTAATATTGTGATTTATATGATCTATTTTGATATTTGAATGAGAAACAATGCTACTACTATTTATATTTAGAGTAGATAAGGAAGAATTCTTCTTTTTTCTTTAGAAATATACCTGATAATTATGTATATAGGATGAATGAGCATGCAGGAATAATGCAACTATGAGTGCTGTGAAATGAGTAGTATGTAATATCAGATAATGCATATATGTTGTTAACTAATTAATTAATATTAAATGTCAGTAGTACTAATTATTAACCTTCATGTAATGATCGCATTTTAAATTTATGTTCATTATTATTATCTGTTGAATGATGTCTTCCGCGACTCTTACTTCTTTCAGAATATGAAGAGGATTCCTTGGCAGATGACGTTGTTCCATAACTGGTACGACGAGTTCTGCTTTTACTGCGACTTCTGCTCTTGCTACGGGTTCTACTTTCATTTTTATTTGATTCATATTCTTCACATAATTCTTTCATAATATCATCTTCTAAAATATAAAGGTATTGACATTTTTGGAAAATAGATGGAATGTACTCACAGTTATACATATGATTTGGACTTTGAAAAGAAATAAATTTTCGAATCAATTTGGCAATATGCCTAAATTTTTGGAAGTTAACTAAAGTATATCCAGTTGGATGCTTTGGTTCCTTATTGTTATTTTTAATTCCAAATTTTGAAGTAGAAATTTTTGAACTATTACTATTAGTATCATTTTTTTTCTTTTTAGATGAAAGAGAAGATGAAGATATATTATCATCTGATTTATTATAATAATTATTGCTGAGGAAAGAGGAAGAGGAGATTGGGGAAGTACCTAAAATGTTACCAGTAATAGAACTATTAGATCGTTTTTTAGAAAGGCATGCTGAATCTAAATTATATGAAAAAATAGTACTTAATGATCCATTTGATCTTTTATTAGAAAGACATGATGATGTCGTATTGGATGAAAGAATAGTACTTAATGATCCGTTGGATTTTTTAGATCTTAAGAGAGGTGAATTCTTATATTTTTCACTTTTTTTATTTTTACGGCGTTTAGAATCCTTTAAAAATGAAGGTAATTCAGAAAGATGAACTAAATCAGATAAAATAATTCCAGTAAATGGTAATGCACCAATACTATCTTTATCTACTATTTCATTTGGTGAAAGTAAACTATTATTAGAATTCAATGTTATATTATTAATTTCTTTCATTGACCCTTTTCCAAAAGAACTATTATTACTAATTATTTTACAGTTAGCATCAACGGCAAAAGTTGATAAAGAAGAAGTTGAAAGTGAAGTTTTATGAATATTCTTAAGTAATTTCGTTGGTTTATTTAAAGAGAAACACCAGTTAACATCATTAGAATGTATTTTATTAGTTACTGAAACATTAAGTGTCGTATCATTACTAGTTAATAAGGTGTTAAGATTATTAGATGTAGTAGCATTAGGGTTATCATCCTTAATATTAATATTAATATTTATATTATTATTGATACAATTTATAGATGTAGGTGTTGTATTTGATGAAGTATCAGAAATACTAATTATTGAATTAGAATGTGTTGATAAAGTCTTTCTAATATCAATGACTTCATTTTCATAAAACGTATTATAAGATGTATTTATATTATTTTCGCCAATAGTATCATCAGAAATAAAATCATTAATATTACTTTTATTATTATTATTATTATTATTATTATTATTATTATTATTATTATTATTATTATTATTATTATTATTATTATTATTATTATTATTATTATTATTATTATTATTATTAGTGGTAGTAGTAGTAGTAGTAGTAGTAGTAGTATTAAACGTATTTGTCGTATTAGTCATTTTAATAGTATTAGTAGTATTAGAAGTTGTATTAGTATTAGTATTACGAGTGGTATTAGGAGTATTGATAGTATTAGTAATATTATAAGAATTGAAAACAGAGGTAAAACTTTTCCGCCTGTTGAGACTATCATAAGAAGAAGGTTGTGAGGATGATGACTGAGAAATACAACTTGATGTCTTTTTTGAATTCGATGAATATGAAGAATGTCTTAAATGCATTATTCCTGAAGTATTAGTATTATTACTGGATATAAAACTATTAGCAATATCAATAGTATTTAAAGTATTAGAAACATTTGATATTGTAGTGGAGGAAGAATGAATAAAAAAATTATAATAGTCATCATAATTTAAAGTATTATTTGTATCATTCCAAAAATAGACATCATCATTGGCAAATTTATCCATTGCTTTTCGGATGTGTTTAAAATTAGAAAAAGGATTTGTAAATTCAACCAACTTTTTGTAAATATTTTTTTCATTGGTATTTATTTTTGCCCAAGTTCGTTTAAGACGTTCAACATAAGTATTTTGGAGACCATAAATAATTTGATTTAAGGTACAAAAATTATGCATACGATAACATTTTTGGGCAATACGAATAAACTTACTAATAAGTTTTACTCTTAAATCAATACTAGAAGTTCTTAAAATTTCTGAAGCAACCCATTGACTAACATCATTGAATCTTTCAATAATGCAAGTAATTCCAAATTTAGGATTATAATAAGGGTCAATAGAAAAATTAATATTTTCATTATTTTTACTCTTTTCCTTTTCTTTTTCTTTTTCTTTTTTTTTTTCTTTATTATTAGTTAAGACATCTGTATCATCATTTTTATTATTTCCTTTCTTATTAATAGGATTTGAAATAGTAGAAAGATTCTTTCCCTTTTTATTTTCATTTATTTTAGTCCAATTTTCAATATTTAATAATTCTGTCCAATGTACTCGACGAAGTAAAACTTGTTCGATTAAACAACATTGTTGAGCAAAGTCCTCAGAATGAATTGATAATACAAAAGATTTTGAACTATTATTTTTATTAGAAATATATTGAAATAGAGAATTTTTACGATGGTGATTACTGCTACCCTTACTTTGAGAGCGAATTTTCGTGGAAGGAGCACGATTCAAATTACTTCCATTTCTTCCATTATTAGTTTCAAAGTAATTTTCTTGATTGGTTTCATTAGAAGTTATAGGACTGTCTTTTCTATTACCTACCCAGTAGGACTGAATATCTTCATACACATCAATATTATAACTAAAGCTTTTTCTAAAGTTGGCACGTGTAAAACGATTATCTCCATTTTCATCTTCACTTTGAATTCCATATTCAGATTCAAAATTAAATTCACTTTCATTATCCTCAGGACCAGATAAAACAGAATAGGCTTTTTTCTTAAAACTTGATACCTTTGAAGACATTAATTTTTTCCAGTTATGATGTTTGGCACTTTCATTACTATATGGAATGGATGATAAAGGAAATTCTGATATTGATGTAGAATCATTATCACTGAATACACTATCACTATTATATAGATCATATTTTGATGAACGATTATTAATACGATTATCATCAATTCCAACATTGTAAACAGGAACCTCTGTACTATTATTAATATACTGCTTATTCATATTCACATTCGCATTAGCATTAGCATTAGCATTTATATTCACATCATTACATATTGTTTCTTTACTTTTACAAGAGTAGTTAGAAGTGAGAGAATCTGTACCTTTTATATTATTTTCATTATTAATATTTCCATCGTTATAATCATTACAATGATTATTGTTGGTAAGCAATGAATATTTAGGATTTCTTGTAGAAGAATGAGTAATAAATGGGTTAGAGGTATTTTCGTTATATATTCCATTGATATCACTATATTTTTCAGTAATTAAATAATATAAAGTATCATTAATTTTCTTATCATAACGAGATTCTTGAATAAAAGGTAATTGATTAATTTCTTCAATAAACATTAAAATCATATCAATTAAATTTTTGTTATTCTTAAAATCAATGTCCCAAAATTGTGTAATCCATTTTCTTAAAACCACAAATAATCTTATTCTAACTTTTTTCTTTTCTTGTGTATCTTCATTTACCAAAGCCCATCGATATCTAGTAATTAAAAGTCTTCCTAATTGACAAGATGTCAAATAGAAACGGTAAGTTAATAAAAAATCAATTACAAAATTATAATCAATGGTACTTGTTAAGTACTGGATTAATTTATAAACAGTTCCAGCAACTAAAATTTTTTCATACTCTCCATCATTATAAGATTTATTATTTTCATAAAGTATATTTCTCTTAGAATCTGGTTCATCAAAAATATGAATATTATCTAAATAAGAAATATTCATTATTTCTTTATCTTTATTATTCATTGAACTGATCTTTAAATAGTTGAGGCATTTTTCTTCCTCAAGACGACCTGTAAATTGAACTTTAGGAATAGATGTTTTTTTTATATCATTAAAAAAATTTTTTTTTTTTATATTGACGTCATTTATTGATCTTAATAAATTTAACGATTTCTCTTCAAAATTATCTGATAAAGAAAGTAATTCTTTTTTCTCCACGAAAAAAGGTTTACCTGTGTTAGATGATGATGATATATTTTTATTCTCATTTTTATCAACTGAGGATAAAGTTTTATTATTATTATTATTATTATTATTATTATTATTAAAGTTTTTAATTTTTATTTCTTTAGTTTTTTCATCATTATTTATTAAATTTATGGATAAATCATCCACATTTTTTGATAATTTATTATTTAAGATAATTGGCCTATCGGAAATTGATTTTTCAAGCTTAGATTTTGTAAAAATTGAAGTTAATGAATTAAATGTCAATTGCGGATGATGATTAGAATTGTCAGAATTAATGATAGAAGATTTTATATCTATATTTTCAAAGATATCTTCATTAGAACTATTACTATCACTACTACTATTATCAAGAAATTCCGTTTCTGGAAGTAATAATAAGTTATTGTTGTGGGGAAGAAATTCTTTATTTTTAGAAATATGTAATGACTGAAAAATTAAAGTATCTGGATGATAAAAACCATTATTGATATTAGACAAAACAACAGATGATTCTGAATTTTGATTTTGGACTTGAATGTTTTCATTTGATAATTGTTTAGATATTATTTTTTCAGTTGTTAATACAGAATTATTTATAATACTTGTATCACTAGTTTCTAGGCTTTGATTTTCCTTTGGCAAATTTGTTACTATAGTTGCATCTTTTTCATTTGATTTAAGTACAAAATTTTGTTTTGACTTTAAATCAGAATTTTTAAAGTTAGATTTAGATTTAATTTTGTCTTCTAATTTAGACTCGATTTTAGACTCTGATTTAGACTCTGATTTAGACTCTGATTTAGATTCTAATACTGATTCTATATGATTTACTAGAGAAATAGAATTAGATTTGGAATGAAGGTTAACATGAGCTTTTATTGGGTATTGAAGGTTAGGTGTTGAATACGAATGATGAAAAGGTACAGCCCTAGTTGATACTTCTGTCGTTTCATGAACGTGAATAGAATAGTTTGAATTAACATTAATAGATCCTATTAATGAATCATCATTTGTAAGAGTGGTAGAAGAAGCAGAAATAGAATGATTAGTTCTGATGTCATTGTCATTCATATTTAATTTTGATACTTGTGAATATTCTCTGGAATATTGAGGTTTAATAACAAACGTGTCATGATTTGATTTAGACTTATTCATTTGAAATAAAGAATTGATTAATTGATCTTGTTGAATAATTTTTTTAAAGGTTTTTTCGTCATCTGTATCACTTTCATCATATAATTTATTATTATTTATTAATTCTTCAGTAGTTATCTTAGTTGATAATGAACTTTCGCAATCATCTTTATCATTTTTACTATTTCTATTATCACTACTATCACTAGTATTACCATCATCACTATTACTATCATTATTATTACCATTATTTCTGATATTTTTATAACTACTTCTATTACTAATTTTATTTTCAGGATCATTACTAAGAGTATCAGAATTAATATAATCAATTTTTGAATTAATTGCACTATTTTCGTTTGCCATTATGTGATTTAATGATAATGGTATATGTAAATGATTTTCTAATATTGATGACTGATTAATTGATAACTCTTTATCATTACTTTTAATTTTATTATTTATATTTTCAATAGATGAATCATTAATTACAGTATTTTTTCCAAAATTATTTTTTTTAAGTTCAAATGATTTATGCTTATTTGAATTAGATATAGAAACAAATAAATTTTTTGGTGTTTCTGCAGGTAAAGATGACAGATTATAACTCTCTAATTCTTGATCAGCATTAATGAAAGTAGATAAAGATGAAGAATATGAATTTGAAGATAATGATGTATGACTTGATTTAAAGTTTAAATTTAAAAGATCTAATGAAGACATAGAAGCTATTTTTTCATCTTTTCTCTTTGACCTTTTCAACGATTTTAAACGCTTATAAAGAGTAGTTGACCATATATCATCATTATCATCATCATTATCTATAGAGGACCAAAATCGGTTTGACTGAAGATCATAAAATATTTTATTGTCTTCTTTTTCTTCTTTATAATTAACTATATTATCTTTTTTATACTCTAATTCTATTTTTTCATTTTTATCATTGTTATTTACATATTCAGGATTATTTTTATTATTTGTTACTTTTAAAATATTTAAATCATCATCATCATCATCATCATCATCATTATCATCATCATCATTATCATCATCATCATTTTCATCACTACTAATATACATATTAAAAAATCTTTTTTCTTTAATTATTTTACCTTTTAAAACAATACCTATATCATCATCATCATCATTATCATTTACTTCTTCAATATCTTTTGTTCTAATAATTTTACTTCTCGAAGAAGAATTTTGATAATCTTTTATTTCATTGAATATTTCTTTTTCATTGTGTATTAATTGCTTATTAAATAAAAAAAAATTATTTTGTTCAATGTTTTCCTTCCTTTTTATTAAATGTGATTCTTCAATATTTTTATTACATATTTCAAGTTGATTTTTCTCTAAAAATGGTATTACAGAAGATTTTAATGGATCAATATTTGGTGAAATATTACTACTTATCGATAACGTATTATCAGATGATAAACTATTTATAGAATTTTTTCTCTGAGAAGAATTTTTATCATTATTTATAGAACTAGGAGAAGTATTACTAGTTAATTTCTTTATATAGTTTTGATTTATTTCACTCATTTTTTTTTCTGATGAAGAACCTGAGTATGATAATAAAACTGAGTGGTCATTTGATTGGGAAAAATTATTATAAACTATTTTTAAGGTATCCATATTTATATTTATATATATATATATATTTACTAATAATTATATATGTTATAAAATATAAAAGAATCAAAATTATTTAATAATGACTTATAAATATATATTATTATAAATAGTAAAATTTTGAATAAAATTAAATACTTTTTTTTTTTTTTTTTTTTTTTTTTTTTTTTTCTTTAAGATAAAATGATTGAAAAGAACTATTAGTATATAAATGAAAATAACAATATTATTAATGAAATTAATTTTATAATTTTAATTTTTTAAATTATATTAAAAAGGAAGTTTTATTATTTTTTGTTCGTTTCTGATTAATATTAAAATTTTATATTTTATCTTTAATATAAATACATATTTGCTATTGATGAAGTTAATAAAAAATTGAATTAAAATAATATAGGTTCATTTTTTTTATTATATATTTATATCTTAATATATTTCTTTATATACATATATCAGTTGTATTTTCAAAATATTATTAATTTATTAATATGTCTACTAGTACTATTGTATATCCTAAAAGAATTATTCAATATATACATATATATTATTGTTAGTTCATATTAATTTTTTGATTTACTAATTTGTTAATTATTTTTATTTATAATAATTATTTTCTACTAATATTCGTATATTTTTTATATAAAACAATTTATTAAAAATTATTTAATAAAAAAAGAATTAAAAAAAATAAAATATAAAAAAAATAAACATTATATATAAACTACATTTATAATTATTTTTTCTTTGTCATTTTTTTTAACTAAGCACATATTTTATTTTAAATATTTAAATTCAACGTTGTTAAATTTTCATTGATTTATCATCATTTATGCTATGCAATCATTATACGTTTTTTAATTAAATATTTTAATTTATACAAAAATTGATACTAAATCTTAATAAATAAATTTTTTGAAAATTAAATTATTATAATATATAAATATTTGGGAAAAAATATATATATATATATAAAATTAATTATTAAATTTTGAGATTTTAAGCTAAAAATCACCATTATTTGATTTATTTAATATGGAATTTAAAAATATTAAAAAATTTTTGTTATAAATTTTAATATAAGAAAATCTTTTTTGTTTTTGAATAATGATAAAAAATTTAAAATAATGTTTAAAATAATAATTCTATAACACTCTATAATAATAATAATTTACATTTTTGAATTTAAAAATGTAATTAAATATTTCGATCATGCTTCATTAATATGTTTTAATTAATTCTCTAAATTCCATATTATTTTATATAATAAATAATAATAACTGAAAATTAATATTTAAGTATTTACTTATATATTTAATTTACTTGTATTTTTTCACTTAATCAATGTTTCTGAATTTTACAATTCAGAAATAATTCAAAGTATCATTATTTGAAATGTAATAATAAATAGTGGAAAATATTTATAAATATTCGTATTTTATTTTCCATTTGTATTATAAAAAAAAAGGATTCAATAAAATATTATTAATTTTAATTAAATTAATAATATTTTCTGTTAAATAACAATAAAAATTTTTATTAAATAGTTAAATAGTTTAAATTTTTTTTAATTAATAAAGTTTATAATTTTTCCATCACAAATTAATATTAATTAATCCAAGTATAGCTTAATTGAATCTTTATTTGTTGAAATTTTTCCCATAATAATTGTTTATTATTACATATTGAAGTATTCATGTAATAACAATTGTTCTACTTTTATTATTCATATATTTAAAAATATATGTTTATAGTCACAATAAAATATTTATATTTATATTTAATTTAAAATTATTTTTCTTCATGCCTTTTATCCTTTTTTAAATATCATATTTTTTTTATTCTTTAATTGTAAACTATTAGTACTATTAAATAAATAGTCTATAATATTTTGAAATATTCCTATCTATTTTTTTTTATGAATTAGACATATATAACTCCAAATAATGAATATTTTATTTAATTAAAACCATTTGTAAATGAAATAACAATTACCTTTTATACTTATATATATATTATTTATCCCTTAATATGGAACTTTTTGTTTTCAATTTCAAAAAAAAAATATATATATATATATATATATATTTATACCTATAATTAAAGTATATTTCTAAATATATTGTTAAAAAAAAAAAAAAAAAAAAAAAAAAAAAAAAAAAGATATTTATTAAAATATAAAATTTAAATATTTTAATTATTTAATATATTCAATCATTACACATTTTAAATAATGTTGATATAAATTATTATTAATATACTATTTATTAATATCTAAATTCAAAAATTCTATTGTATCAATTATTGTTATGTAATTATATTGCAATATTATTAATATATTGAATTAATATTATAAAATTATATTCATTACCTTTCCTAAAACAAAATTATTGATTCATTTTTTAATTTTTTAAAAATGACCTATTAAAACATGTTATATAAGTAATTTATTTACATACCAAATAAAAAAAATAATTAAATAATACCCTTATAAATATATATATATATATTTATATAACAATCTTTACATAATAACATATAATATTACTAATATATATAGAATTTTATCAAATGAAAATAAATTTATATTTAATGTTCACATAAATTATTGTATTTACATTTTAATATTGTGTATTTAAGTTTATGGTGGAAATTAAAGAAAAAAAAAACATAAAAATTTCGTTAAATATATTAAAACTAATATTTAGAAATTAATATATTATAAATTATTACCTTTTTAAATAATTATTATATTTGAAAATTTATTAATGATTACTGTAATTTATAAAATGCTATATTTATTATTTTTTTTTTTAAGAAAAAAAATAAGATAGAAATAATAAAAATTAATAAACCTTTTTAAAAAAAATTATATTATATTTTATTATTAATTTAATATAACAAGAACATTAGTTAAATATTGAAAAACTTATAAAAATTAAAAAAAAAAAAAAAAAAAAAAAAAAAAGTTATCTTTTTATCTATTTAAATAGTTTTAAGAACTTATACAATTAATTTTTTTATAATAATAAAAAGTTTTATTTTATTATTAAAATCTATATAATATATATAAAAGTCTATTATATTTTATTGTATATTGTTATATAAATATATTTAGTAATAATTAAATATAATTGTATAATAAAAAGTTTATTTATAAAATATATACATTGATGTATATTACATATCTTTTATTTATATCATTTAAATATTGGCCATTAAATAATTATTTGTATTTTAATATATTATTAATATATGATGATGATAGATATTTCTTTTCCATAATATATTGAATTATTCATTATAGTAAAAAAAAAAAAAAAAAACACGGTTTTTTTTTTACAAATAAAATTTATATTAAATAATATGTTAAGATAAATAATAAAACAAAATTTATTTATATTTTAAATGTAAATATATTAAAATTTATTATAGTATAATGATAATATTATATCACAAAAAGATCAATGTTTTTTTAAAAAAAAATATAATATATAAACTTTTTTTAATAAATTAAAAATATAAAATTTAAAGTTAAAAAAAAATAATTTGACACGAAAAGAGTAAATAAAATTAACAATAATATATGGTATAAATTATATGTTTATATTTGTTAATATTTTTTATTTGTATTTAATAGTTTTATACATTATACTAATGTAATAATAAATATCTTAGTAATTTGTGTCTAATACTTCCCAAAATGAAGTATATTGTTATTTATATTTTAAGCTTTAATATGATAGAATATTTAAAAATAACATTATATATAATTTGTTTGTATAATAAATTTTATTATATATTCAGTTTCATTTAAATAAATAGAAAATAATATTATACATTAAAATGTTACTGAAAGAAATATACATAAAATAAAATTTCTAAAAAAAAAATTAATTTTTTATTAATTTATAAAAAAAAAAAAACTAATAAAGATAAATAAGGAAAAAAAAATATATATTAAAATTTATAATTATTTGAATTTTTTCAAATTTACAGTGTAACTATTTAATATATTAATACATTAAATATTATTAATGTAATGTTTAAATTTTTTTTCTTGTAACATCCGAAATATATATATTATTCAATTTAAATATTAATGAAAAATAGTAAATAAATAAATTTATGTAGACATATATATTAGAGTTAAATGTAATTTGATAATATAATTTAACTTCAAATCTAATATAATTATTATATCTATAAAACAAAAAAAAAAAAAAAGACATCATATATTTATTTTATAATTATTATTTATTACTTTATAAATATAATAAATAATGATGGAATGATAAAATGATTATTTTCAACTTTTTATCGATATAAAAAGTACAATAATATAATAAATAAAATTAAATAGAATATTAAAAAATACTAAAAATTTAAAATATATTTGAATATTTATATATATTTACATATTATTCATATTGCAATATTAATTTCAAAATAAAAAAAAATTAAAAATAAAAAAAAAATTCAAATAAAAATAAAAATTACAAATAAAATTAAAAAATAAAAATTGATAAAAGATTTAAAATCATTATACAATGATAACTTCTACCAAATAAGCACTGAAGTTTTCTATCCTGAGGTATCATGCAACCACAGTGGTATCCAAAAGGCTTTCCCTCGACTGTTTATTCATTCAACCCTGATACTACACTACAACTTAATCATAGGCTTTGATGATATATCCGGTTAAGTCTAAAGGAATAGGGTGGGATAAATTACAACACGACAATGATTACACCTGTTGGGGAGAGTGAATGGTTCCGGTTCCGATACTCGCGGTCAATGGAGATATATGTAGGAATATAGGGAATTCAGCTCCGGGCAGACGTGTAACGACGTGTTATGAGCGGCGACTATATGCTTTATATTTTTTAATGTTAATTTCTAATTATTAAAATATATAATATTTGTGTTTATATTTATATATATAATATTTCTTCTTTTCTTTTTTCTTTTTCTTTTTTTTTTTTTTTTAACTTCAACAGAAATATGTTTTTAAATAAGAAACAAATTAGTTATAATTTTATAATTTTATAAAAAAAAAAATTGTGTATAATTCCTAAAGTATTATTATTAAAAGAATCAATTATATAAAATAAAATAGTTGATAAGAAAAAATAATAATAAAATATTACATAAAATTAATATATTTCTAAGAGTTATTAATTATAAATAAATGAATAAATAAATGAAAAATATTTTATAAATACTTTAAATAAAAAAATAAAAAATTAATAATTTTTTCAATTTTTTTATTTAAAAAAAATATATATATATATATATTATTAACTTTTATATAATATTAATTTTTAAAAAAAAGTTATATATATATATATATTTTGAAATAAAAAAATTAAAATGATTATTATTATTATTATTATTATTATTATTATTATTATTATTATTATTATTATTATTATTATTATTATTATTATTATTATTATTATTATTATTATTATTATTATTATTATTATTATTATTATTATTATTATTATTATTATTATTATTATTATGTAATTATATTTTTTTTCTATTTTTTTTATTAAATAGTTAAATTATTGCAACCAATGAAATATTAAATTAAATTAGATTTGTTTAAAATAAACTAAAATAAACTTATAAATAAATATGTAAAAACCATTAATAATAAATGATCATACAAAAATTGGTATTATCAAAATAAAGTTTTTTTGATAATTAAATTTGTTAGAATATGTGAAATATGAAAAATAAGCTTCATATATAATAAAATTTATTTTATATGAATAAAATTTGGATTAAACATAAAATATTAAAAGTGTTAAAAACTCTTTCATAAAATGTATTAATAGAGTTGACATTATTATAAATCCAAAATTCATGATTTGAAGCATTAACTATCATTGGAATTTTTAAAATATTTATTTAATAATAATAATAATAATAATAATAATAATAATAATAATAATAATAATAATAATAATAATAATAATAATAATAATAATAATAATAATAATAATAATAATAATAATAATAATAATAATAATAATAATAATAATAATAATAATAATAATAATAATAATAATAATAATAATAATAATAATAATAATAATAATAATAATAATAATAATAATAATAATAATAATAATAATAATAATAATAATAATAATAATAATAATAATAATAATAATAATAATAATAATAATAATAATAATATGTTATAAATAAATAAATAAATTAAATAGATAATTTTATGTAAATAAATAATAAATAATTAATAATTAATAAAATATAATAATATGTAAAATTAACATTAATTATGTTAATATACCCCTCTTCAGAACGTATCATCTTCTAATGGGTTCACTAAGGAAGACCGGGGGAGGAGCATTTCGAAAAATTTCATTTCGGAAAGTTTCATTTCGGAAAATTTACATAAAAAGTTTCATTTTGAAAAATTTCATTTCGGAAAAGTGTCATTTCACAAAAAATTTAATAAATAAATAAATAAATTAATAATAAAATAAATAAATAATATATATATAATTTAAATAAATAACTAAATAAATAAAAATAAATATATAAAACTATAATAAATAAATAAATTTTAAAAATTTTTCAAAAAAAATATATATATATATGGACATATATAATAAATATATAATAAATATACATTATATAATAATAAATATTCATTAGAATTAACGCTTTAAAAAAATAAAATATTTTATCATATGTTTTAAACGTTTTATAATTTTTTAAAATATATATAAGAATTTTATATATATAAAAAAAATAAGTATTAATAATTTAAAAGATGTAAAGGATAATAATTTAAAATATAATTGTTAAATTTAAAATATAATTATTAAAAAAAATATTAAAAAATAATATTTAAATAATTAATTGATCATTTTATATCTTTTAAGTCCTTGCGCAGTATTTTAAAATCTTAAATTGCTAATAAATTTTTTTAATAAAAGAAATATTTATAAATAATTCAGTAAAAAAAAAAAAGATGAGTCATAAAAAAGGGAGTTAAAAGTAGCACAAAGTTAGGATGATTTTAGGTGGTATCTATTTTTTTATTTTATATTTTAATATTTTTGCATTTTATATTTTATATTTTATATTTTATATTTTTATTTTATATTTTTTTTTTATTTTTTATTTTTTATTTTATATATATTTTTTTTTATTTTTTATTTTATATATATTTTTTTTTATTTTATATTTTATATTTTATTTTTTTTTTTTATTTTTTATTTTTTATTATATATATATATTTTTTTTTATTTTTTATTTTATATATATATTTTTATTTTTTATTTTTTTTTTATTTTATATTTTTTTTTATTTTATATTTTTATATTTTATATTATTATATTTTATATTTTTTATTTTTTATTTTATATTTTATAATTTTTTTTATTTTTTTATTATTTATTTATTTATTTATTTAATTTATTATTTATTTATCTATTTATTAAAATTTTGCGAAATGAAACTTTTCCGAAATGAACTTTTGTGAAATGACACACACTCGGAAGACCATCTCAATTCTAGTAATACTGAGGGTAATGGTAAACAATCTAAACATTGCACAATGAATGTTTTTGTTACAATTACTTATTGCAGTTGTTTGTATTTGATATTATTTAATGAATTACTAAAAAAAAAAAAAAAATTTAAAGAAATAGTATCATTTTTCTTCCATATATCTTTTCCCTTTATTTTCATTTTTTTTCAAATACAATCTTATGTACTATTTCTTCTTGTATGAATCATTCATGTATAGTACTATAATGTTATTTTTTTCATGAATTTTTTTTTTATCTTTATTTTTTTTTGATGATTATGTAATAATGGTACTTCTATGTATTCTTGTAGGATCTGATTCGTTCCACCTCATGTATTTGTTCAATTTATTAATACACTTTTGATATATATTTTATTAATATTATTTACACTTTTAATATAAAAAAAAATGTTTTTTTATTTCTATTTTCAACTCTTTTCCAAATATTATATGATAAAACACTCTAGATATTAAATGCAACTAATATAATTTACTAATATTATGATTTTTTTTCTATTAAGTTGCAAGTATCATTGAAATAAATACAATATAAAAATATATATAGATAACTCTTTAAAAAGAAGAAAATACAACAGAGACGACTTTATTATTGTTTTTTAATTTTATACAATATTCATTAATTTTTTTTTTTTTTTTTCGTCTTATTTTTATATTTTTTTTTTATTTTTATTAATATAGAGCTTAGTTTTTTTTTTTTTTTTTTTTTTTTTTTTGATATACGTAGAGGTCTCGGACGTTTTAGTCCTAACAATGAAAAAATTGTTTTAATTTTCATTCATGACCTTGAATTTTAGACAGAAAGGGATACATTTTTATGATAAATATTATTTTGAATTATAAAAAAATTTTGACATTGATTTCAAAAATTTTAATTTTAAAGATAAAAAAATGCCTCTTTTAATTATTATTAAATCCCTATTTATTTACCTATTTATTTATTTATTTATTTATTTATTTATTTGTTTTTATTTATTATAATATTTCCGTTTCTGTATAAATTATGGTAATTTTATCATATCAAATATAATTATAAATTTTAAATAATTGTAAAAATATATGTATATTTTAATATTTTTAAAAAAAAAAATAAAAAATAATATAAATTTTAATTATTATCTTTTGAATATTGAGAACAAAAAAGCATCTAACACCTTTCATTCGTCGATAATAATTCCTTGTGGATTAATATTATCATTCAAAATCAGGAAATAAGACTCTCGTGAATGTAATTGATAAAATATTGTTAATAAATTACCTTCCTTCTCCCCAAGCTGATCTATAGGATTTCATATACTGCATTTCCACTAGTGGAAATGCGGTATTGATGATTTTATATGCAAACACAAAACTCTAAAGCAAGTCTCAATAAATTTAACTTTGAGCTTTTTCAGTGTTCTTTTTATTTTATACTTGTAAACATACATAGAAATAAATAAAAGTACATTGAATTATTTACACTTTCAATTAATTAATTAATAAGTATATCGAAGTATTATTGTTTAATTTAAATAAATAATACTATTATTACATATATTTAATTTACTTTATTTTAAACATTATTATTATCATTATTATAATTATAATTTTTATATATTATATAATATATAATATATATACTAAATAATATTTTTCAAAATAATATTATTAAAATAAATATAAAAAATATGTATAAAAATAACGATAAGGTATAAGATATAAAACATATATATATTTTGAAATTACAAAATTCGAAAATAGATTACAAAAATTAAATAAATTATAATAGAACTTTATATTTGATATTATTTTAATTGAAAAACTTGGTTATTTCTTTTATAAATAAAAAAAAAAAAAGTATGCCATTAAATTATTTAATTTAAAATTGAACAAACTAAGAGAAAAAAAAAAAAAAAAAAAAAAAATTAGCAAATTAATTAGAAAAGTGTAAAAATAAAAAATAAAAAAAATTTTGATTTAAAGGTAATAAATATATATTATAAAATACTTACATTAACATGTGATTCATCAATAGTTGTATAGTATAAATGACATTCATTAACAAGCCATTCAATGGATCTCCTATTAAATATTTAATAAATATTTACATTTTTAATATAACTATTACAATTACATTAAATAAATAATTAAAATAAGAATGCAAGATTTATTTACCTAATATCCTCTTCATTAAATTTACCATTAAGCATTTTACATATAGTTTCAACATGCATACCTTCTTCACCTAATTTTTGTGATTTAATTAGATTAATAATAGCTTGTTGACTTTGAGTATAATCACCTGTACCCATAGCAGGTATATTATCATTATAGTTTTGTGGAGCATAATCAGAATTATTAAAAGATGGTAAAATCTTTTCTTGATTTCCATATGAATTCTAATACAATATTATGTATAAAAAATTAAAATTCATATTAGCTTATTAAATTAATATATTTATAAATTTTCAAATATATATATATATATATATATATATATATATATATATATATATTACATTATTTTTCTTTTCTTCTAAATTAATTTTTATAATTTCAAGGAAATGTGATGTTATTTCATTGAAATTTTCAATCGAACGAATATTAAATGCTAATACCCCCTTATTATCTTGTTGTGAAGTTCTTAAAGAACCAATTACTTTTATATAATGACCTTCTTTACTATAAAAAAAAATTATATAATGTTTATTATTATTAAATAACATAAATAAATTGATAAATTGATTTAATTTTTCAATTAATATAATTATCTTTTATATTTAAAATGTACATATTTTATGTAGATACCTCCATTGGGAACGTTTTTGAGCTTCACTATCATCATCATTAGTATTAATCCATTCTATTACATCGATTGAACCAGTACCATCTTCAATTTTATAATTAGTTTTTGTCGACATAAATTGAATATTTTGAATTTTTCCAATTAATGAAATCTTTTTTAAGAAAATATATATATATCAAAATTTTAATATTTATAAAATTTATTGATTATTAATAATTTAAAAAAAAATAATTAATATTAACATGGTCAAGATCTTTTCCATTTAAACTAAATGGTCCTTCTGGAACAAGCTGAGAAGCGCTATAAATTTGTTTAATTGTAACTGGTCTTAAATTTTGATTTGTAAGATTCTAATTAAAAATTTATATATTAAAATTGTAATTATAAAAATAAAAAAAGTTTAATTATAAAATTATCATTATTCTTTTATTATATATAAAGAGATAGAAAAAATAAATACTTTTCTTCCAGTTGAACTTGAATTATCATTTGTTGTTTGAAATCCATCTTGATTATTATTATTGTATTCGTAATTGAAATTATAAGCTAAATTTAAAATAAAAATAAAAGCATAATAAATAATGTTAATTATTCATATTTAAGTTTAGTAACGAACAATTAATTAAAATTAATTATTATTACATTATATATATATATATTTATTTATATATAATTAATTGAATTTACTATAATTATTACTATTAAAAGTTTTATATTTGACTTACTAGACATTTTAATTTATTTTTACTGTAATTGTTTCGAATAATTATGAATATTTTAGTAATAATAAAAATAATTATGAAGTTCTTTTAAAGTAATAATGTATTATAAATAAATCAAACAAAATAAATTTAGATTATTAATAATAGATTAAAATATATAATGAATATGAAATCTAAAATTAAAGAATTCAATTTCTTTTTTTTTTTTTTGCTTTATAAATATAAAAATCAATTGCTTAGCAAAATTTAAATAAAATAATAATTATTAGGACAAATACAAAAAAAAAATAAAAATAAAAAAAATTTTTTTTTTGAATTATTAAAATCATTGTCACTTAACTATATCTAATTATTAATAATAAAAAAAAATTAAAAATTAATAAAAATATTATTTAATTTGAAATATTCATTTACATGAAAATTTATTCTTGATTATATATTTTATAAGTATTAATTTTAATTAATATTAATTTATTTAAATAATAATTTATATGTTTATTTATTAAAACTTGAAAAACAATTAATTATTTCTATAATACTTTATAATAAATTTAATAATTAAAAAAAAAAAAAAATTATAATTTATCAGTAAGCATTTAAGTATGAGTATAAATAAAAATATTACTTTCTAAAAGAATAAAACCGAGTTTTGTAGCTCTTGTATTCAAGGATTGTTGAGTTTTTGGTATGTATTAAATGGCAACTTTGACTTTTTTACATTTCAAATATTATATATTATTTATTTAATTTTATTAAATGATAAACTCAGTTTTTCATACAAGATTACATTTCTTCATATTCAGTTAACACACTCAATGGTGAAATTATATTATTTCATAGTCCATGAGGGCCCAACGCATTTTCAAAAAGTTCATTATATTAAGCTTAATGATTAATGAAAAAAAAAAATTTTTTTTAATTACAAGTTTTTAAAATTAAAGTTTTCTAAAACTACTTTGCTATCGGTCAAAAAAAAAATTAAAAAAAAAAAAGCAATTTATTAACCATTATTAATCATCAAAATATATACATAATAATAACTAATATAATTATTATTAATATTAAATAATTTAAATATTTCGATCATTATTACTATTATTTATATTTATATATAGATTTTAAAATAAATTTTATTGTGGATATATAACTATTGTATATATGTATAAATTTTGGATACTTATAATGGAAAAAAAAAATATTTAAAAAGAATTATTTTCTATTAAATAACTTTTTTTTAAATATTAATTATGATACTAAGAAAATTTATATAAAGATCATTTATATTGTAATTAAATGTAAAAACAACAATAATAAATTAAGAAAATTAATAGAAATTTATTCATTTAATAATTAAATAATATTGAATTCTATCTAATTATTAAAAATAGAATATTAAATATATGTATTTTCAGAATTTTTTGTTTATATATATATATATATATTTAACTTTTAAAATTAATTAATTTACTAAATTGATTTAAAATTGATTTAAAAATATTATTTTTATTATAATAAATTTTATTTTTTACAAACTCCAAAAAAAAAAAGGAAATATAAAATTGTAAAAAAAAAAAAAAATTCACCATAATTTTATAATACCTCTTTTTTAATGGTTAATGTAATTGTATTTTTAATATAAATATTATACTTTATATGTTGTAATTATCAAAACATTTAATAGAAAATAAAATAAAACCTTTATATAAATAATATTCAATAATTAAAATGTCACATTACAATAAAACAGATAATGGATTTAATAATAGAAAAGTAATTAATTATGATGATTTAGAAGAAGGTGAACTAATCGAAGAAGATGAAATAAACAATAATAGTAAAAATGATGAAGGATATTCTAATAGTGAGTATAAATTAAAATTCATATATTTTTTAATATTAAAATTTTAATAATAATAATAAAATTTAAATAAATTATGAATTAAAAAATTGAAAATACATGATTTTGAAAATTAAATTTTAAAATAATTAACTTAAAATTAATTATAAAATGTCAATGAAATAAAAAAAAAAAATAATAATAATAATAAAATATTTTTTTTATCATGCAATAAATGAAATTAGATAAAAAGGTTTTTCCAAAATCATATAAACTTAAAATTAATGATGAAGATGATATGAAATTTAAAAAAATACAAGATTATGAACATCAATTAAAAAAAAAAGAGAAGGAAAAAGAAAAGGAGAAGGAAAAGGAAAAGGTAAAAGAGAAAGAAAAGGAAAAAGAAAATTATAAGGAAAATTTCGATAATTCAAAATCAAAGGATGAAAAATATAAAGATAATGATAATTCATTGCTATTTAAAAATCTATTAGAAAATAAAAGAAAATCTAAATCAATATGGGAAGAAAATGATAATGAAGAAGATTCTCATCAAAAAAAAAAGAGAAAGAAGAGAACAAAAAAGTATTCAAAAACACAAAGTATACAAAACTCACCAGAACAAATAGATTTATTAGAATCACCATATAATTCAAAATATGGAAATAATACCCCAATTCATAAAAGTTATAGAAATAGTATAGAAGATTTAGGAAGATCTAGATCTTCATCTCCTGTTGGTAGTGTAACATCACTATATGAACAAGACTTCTCAGGAGAAGAATATTTATCAAATACCAATAAAGTTACATCATCTTATCCAACAGCCCCAGCATTAGTTTCTTGTAGAAGTGTAGATGATTATGAAAAATTAAATAGAATTGAGGAGGGAGCGTATGGTGTGGTATACCGTGCAAGAGATAAAGAAACAGGTGAAATTATTGCATTAAAAAAACTTAAATTAGATAAAGAAAAATTTGGTTTTCCAACAACTTCTTTAAGAGAAATCCAAATGTTATTAATGGCAAAACATCCAAATATAGTTAATGTTAAAGAAATTGCAATAGGGAGTGACATAAGCAAGTAAGGAAATTTTCATTTTGTTATTTAAAATTATATATTACAAAATTCATTATATTAACTATATAATATTTATGTATATTTTATTAATATTAATAATTATTAAACATTAAACATTTATAATTGCATATATATATTCTACTACTACTAAAAACAAACAAACAAACAAACAAACAAACAAAAAAAAAAAAAAAAAAAAAAAAAAAAAAAAAAAAAAAAAAAAAAAAAAAAAAAGAGTATTTATTGCTATGGAATTTGTTGAGCATGATCTTAAAAGTTTAATGGAAGAAATGGAAGATCCGTTCCTTCAATCTGAAATTAAAACGATAATGCTTCAATTATTATCAGCAGTTGCTTTATTGCATAGCTATTGGATTATTCATCGTGATTTAAAGACTTCAAATATTCTAATGAATAATAAAGGTCAAATTAAATTGGCTGATTTCGGTTTAGCAAGAAGATTTGGAAGTTCAATGAATCGATTAACACCTTTAGTTGTAACATTATGGTATAGGTAAGTTTTAAATATATCTCTAATTAATTTCATTATTTAATAACATTTTTATGTATTTATTTATTTTTAAATAATTTAAATAATTAATATTATTATTGTATATATACATATAATATAGAGCACCAGAATTGTTATTAGGTGAAAAAAATTATACTAAAGCTATTGATATGTGGTCAGTAGGATGTATATTTGCTGAATTAGTTAATAAAGCACCATTATTCCCAGGTACAACTGAAGTTGAACAAATTAATAAGGTATTTTAAAATAAGAATCCTTTGATAAATAAATTTAAAATATATTAATAAAAATAAAGATAAAAATATGCTTTAAAATGATATATAAAATCTTATAATTAACAATTATTAAATATACTAATTTTTTTTTTTTTTAATAAAAAAAAAAAAAAATTATATTAATATCTAATATAGATATTTAAACTATTAGGTACTCCAAATGAAAAAATATGGCCTGGATATGAAAAATTAACAAGTGCCAGATCATTCACATTTGGAAATTATAAGTAAATTTAAAGAAATATATATTGTTTATTATTAATAAAGCTTATATATATTACAATATATTACAATTATTAATATTATTTATTTTAATATATGTATAATTGTATTTATAATAGATATAATAATATAAGAAGTCGTTTTCCATTTCTTTCTGAAAAAGGTTTAGATTTAATGTCAAAATTATTAACTTATGATCCTAAAAAACGTATTACAGCAGAAGAAGCACTAAAACATCCTTATTTTAAAGAAAGTCCTTTACCAAAAGATCCAAGTATGTTTCCTACTTTTCCAAGTAAAGCTTCTGGTGAAAAGTTAGTAATAATATATATATATATATTAAATATAATATCAATAATCTTAACAATATTAAATTTTAAATATATAATTTATTTTTCTTCCTTTTATATATATATATATATGATTTATATTTTATTTCAATATTAAAAAAAAAAAATGAAACAATAGGAGAAAAGTGTATTTGTCTCCATCAGCACCTAAAGGTCAATATAATGATGGTTCATCCCTTTTTGATTATCAATCTCAAGCTTCATCTGGTTTCAGATTAAAAATTTAAAAAAAAAAAAAAAAAAAAAATTATAAATATATATATTAAATATATTATATTACTGAAATATAATAAATTATTAATATTATTATTATAATTTTTTAATGATAATGTATCTATTTATTTTTTGTAGTTTCTTTATTTTATATGATAACTCAGTTATTAATATAATGATTTATTTATTTTATTTTATTTAAATAAATATTAAATATTTATTATATATATATATATATATATATATTTTTTTTTTTTTTTCATTATTTTTTTATAGTATATATTTTTGTATTTATTTCAATATTTATAAATAATTGTATTTATAAATATTTATATCAATAATACAATTATATATGATATATCTTTATGATCCTACATAAATTGATATAAATAATATTTAATGTATTTCTTTTCCTAATTATATTCATATAGAAACAAAATATTATTATTTAATTTTAGTAAATTATAATTATTATTTTGATTTTAAATAAATAAAATATATATATTAATAAAGAATAATAATAGTTTACAGAAATGTTTTATATATGTATATATTTAATAATAATTTACATAGTAATTAAATAATTATATAATTAAATTAAATGATTTATACAATAATTATTGCTATTATTATATAATATATAATTTATGTGAAAAAAACATTTTTGTGCTTTATAGTAAAGATAAAAATGTAAAAAAGACAATCTTTCTATTATTATTATTATTATTATTATTATTATTATTATTATTATTATTATTATTATTATTATTATTATTATTAACATTATTATTATTAACATTAACATTATTAACTCTTCAAATTTAAATTTGCAAATTTACAATTATTAGTATTGTTCATTAGAGTTAGGTTAGGACAATGCAGATCATTATCGACACTAAAATTTAATTTTCTGTCATGTCACCAAATATATTCGACTGTTTTGGGGCAATAGCTTTTCAATTTAATAACTATTAATAAAGTTTACCTTGGTTATCTATCTTTTAAAAAAAAAAAATAAAATAAAATAAAAAAAAAAAAGAATTTCCTATAATGTCAACTTTTTTTTCCTCTAGATAAAATGGTACCCCTGTTAATCATAAGTCTACTATCTACATATATATATATATATATAAACATTATTGTTACTACCTATTTAAAAATGGGGAATCAATCATGAGATTTCTCTTTTAATTATTTTATATTATTATTATTATTATGAGGATTGTTTAAATTTTTAATTTATTTTTTTTTTTTTTTTAAATTTTTAATAAAATATTTTTTAGATTGACATTTTTACATTGACATATGATTATTTAAAAAAAAAAAAAAAATTTTTTCATAAGTTGAATTTTTCTTTTTTAAATAATTTTTTAATTATAATAGTTAATTTCTAATTATAATTAAATAATTATATATTTAAAATATATAAAATATATATATAATATATAATTACTTTAAAAATTAGTAATAAAAGCGTAATAAAATATGAAAAATTTTTAATTTTGAAGTTTTTGAAATGAATTGTTCACAATATAGTATATAAATTAATATAAATATATATTATATAACAATAAATAAAATATAAATTCTTTTTAAATATAAATAACTTTTTAATATTTAATTTTCTTGTTTTTTTTTTTAATGCTCTATAATATATTAATAAAAGTAAATCATATCGTGAGTGTGACTAGAAATTTTAAATAAAAAAATTTTTAAAATATGAATATTACTACTTTAAAAAAATTATTACATCATTAATATATTTATAATGATGATAACAATAAAATAAAGAAGAAAAAAATTATAAAAAAAAAACTCATTGAAAAATTATTATATATATTTTTATGATGATAAAAAAATAAATAATCTATATTAATAATCTAATATATATTTTTTTATAAATAGCAATAGAATTATTTATACAATTATTAATCAAACTTTTTTTACAATTACTATTTTTATTATCAGTAAATTATTATTATGTTTTTAATTAATAATTATTTATTATTTAACTATTTATTATATTATTTATTAATTATTATATATAAATAATAAATAATATTTATTGTTTAAAAAAATACTTTTATTTTTTTTTTTTAGATAATATTCATATGAATTATAGGATTTTTAATATAATTATAATATTATATTAAAAATAATTTAAATATGAATTAAAAAAATATTTATTTATTTTCATTGATAATAAGATATTTTTATATATAAGCATATACTATTGATAATTAAAAAAGAAGTAAAAAAAGTTTACAATAAAACAAATAAAACATTTATTATACTTTTTACTGATTAAATATAAGAATATAGAAATTGCATATATTATTTAATTATATATTATTTAAATTAGACACTAAATAATATGCATCAGATATAAAATTTAGCACTTTAAATATAAAATTTTAATTAAGTAAATAAGTATATTATTAACATAATTAAATAAACATTTTTCATTTTTAATCTTTTCTTTTATATATATGAATTATTTATTATACTTTTATACCAATATTACATTACACTTCATTATATTAAATACTATAATGTCAAAATAAATAAATTATTCATATATTATTATATAATATAATTTACCCAAAAAATAATATATTTCATTTTTTTTAATTATAATTAATGAATAAAATAAGATTACATTTATTTAATATGTAATATTATAATGTTTACATATAAATTTTATTATTAAATTTTACTATAATTAATATTATTAAATAGAATTTATTTCTTTTTAGACGATATATATATGTAATGTAATAAAGTAATATAATAAAAAATAAAGGCTTTTTTAAATATTTAATAAATATTTTATTTTTAAACTTTTTTTTTTTTTTTTTTTTTTTTTTTTTTTTTTTTTTTTAAAAAAAAATTATTATTATTTATTCAAATTATAATAATAAATTCAATATTGAATCCAAGGAAAAAAGAAAACAAAAAAAAATATATATATATTTGTAAAAAGGGAAAGGATAATAAAAGATAATAAAAGGTATATATATATTTTAAAATAAAATAAATAAGAAAGAAAATATAAAATAAAATTCGCAATACTAAACTTCGAGTGAAAAAGAATAATTATCTTTCAAATAATATTTGTTCTTAATATGTATATAACATAAATAAAATAAAACAAAATAAAATAGAAATTATCATTAGATATTTATAAAATTTAATTAAATATTTTATTAATTTATAAATTATTCAAATAAAAATTTAAAATTATAATAAAAATAATTTTTAATAATTTAATACATTCAAACAAATTTACATAAATGAAACATATGAATATTTACATATAACTGTATAAATTGTTGAGCTGATAAGTGAAAAATAATAATTAAATTAAAAAATTAAATAACTTTTATAGCATTTGAAGAATAGAATATAAAACAAAAAAGCAAATAATATATATATCGAAAATATTACATGCAAAATAATTTTTCATTAAAAATAAAACAAGAGTATATAATGTATATATGTATATTATATTATTAAATAAACATTCATATAATATCATAAATGTTTATTCTATTGTTATAATTATTAAAGTTTTAATTATATCAATAATATAAGCGATTATAATGATTATAATAATTATTTTAATAAATTATATAAACTAAATAGTTTATATAATCACTAAAAAAAAAAAAAAAAAAAAAAAAAAAAAAAAAAAAAAAAGAAAAAATTTAATTGAACAAAATATTTGATAGATAAGAAATTATATATAATATTCAAATATTTTAAAATTTCCACAATTATATATCATAATTGTCTTGTTATATCCACAAATTCAAATCACAAAGAAGTTTAAATTTATATTTGTATCAAATAAATATTAAATCTTTATTTTTTTGAATAATTTATAAATTTTTATAAATAATTTTAACTTTAAAATATAGAATACAATTTATATTCAGTATTATTATAATATTATTTGTTATAAAATATATAATTTCAAAATTCAAATATTAAATTTTAATAAAATTATTCAGAAATATTATATATATTATTCATATTTTTTCATATATAATATTTCAATTCTTATTTTACTAATTTAATTTTTTTTTTTTTTTTTTTTTAAATATTCTTTTAATATTATTATTATTATATTATTACTATATTATTATTATTATGATGATTGTTATTATTATGATTATTATTATTTAGACACTAGAGTTAGTCGTAATAATTAAAGTACTAATAATAACAATAAATAAAAAAAGTAATTATTACTAAAAAATATAAAATTAAATTGAAAATGAGTCAGACAAATTCTAAAGGAGAATCACTTCTTCCACCTGCGACCGTAAATAATTCGACTAACCCAACTTCAAAAGGAGAGTCCTTATTTAAATTTGATAATATGTTAGACGATTTGAACGATGAATGTTTTAGTTCAAAAAGAAAACAACAACTTTTGTTGGGAATTTACTCACTTGATACAATTATACATTATATGGATGAATTCAAAATTGGAAAATGTTTAAAAGCTCAAGGAATTAGTGAGTATTATTTTGAGTTAGATACCTCCGATTGGTATATTCATAAATTTTATGTATGGATGGGTCAAAAAGACATAACACCGAAAGATGAGTCACATTTATTGGCAGAAATGTGGTTTAGAAGAGTACAAAATATTCACCAAGTTCGTGGTATTGCGGATGTTGCATATACTGATCATTATACAGAATCAAAACGTAGAGCACATACAGCAATAAGTCAAATTTCACCTCGTACTACAGAAGATCAAATTCCAGAAATTTATCATAGTCATGACAATTATTTATTAGTAAACGCAGCACCTCTTTTAAAAAGTACTTTTCTTAAATTAGAACATATTGATTTTATTGTTGTAGAATGGACAAGAATGCAAAATCCAACTGTAAGTCCATATAGCTATCACACAAATATTAAACATGAACGTATTTTAATGAATATACCTAATTCTAATCACCTTACTTCTGATAATCAAACCAATTCTTCAGATACCAATAATAATATAAATTCAGTGACTAATAATACTGATGTTAATACTAATAATACTAATACTAATACTAATACTAATACTAATACTAATACTAATACTAATACTAATAATAATAATAATAATAATAATAATAATAATAATAATAATAATAATAATAAAGAAAAGAATGATAATAGCAACAATAACAATAATAATGATGATAATAATACAAATACATGTGTAGATCCATTTCTTCTTTTACCGGGTCAAAATTATCCAAGTCTAGGTATTGGTCGTATTATTGATAAAGTTTTATTTAGAATATCCATGGATGATAATAAAGATGGTATTTTAAATGTACCATTATATTTTCATAATGCTGTATTTTATCAGAAGGAGAACTATCATTTTGTTAATCCAATATTTGAAGGTATATATGAAACTATGTATAGAGATTTACTACCATGGATTAAAGAAAAAGGCTTAGGATATGTAGCTCATGGTCTCTTACGTGGTTTAGTTAAAGCATGGGTTACGTTTGAATATGTAGAAATTATAGGTAAGGAAGATGAAGATGAAAATGCACTTGAGGATTATGGAGATGGTGAAAGTAATATAATTGAAGAAGAAAAAAATAATACCCCCAAGGATAATGAAGAAATTAATAATAACAAAGATGATAAAATTTCAGAAGAAGAAGAGTTAAATAATGAAAATGAAAATAGACCAATACGGGTTGAGTTTGAAAATGGTGTACCCATTCCAGTAACAAAACGTAATCGCAGTCGTAGTCCTATTTCAAGGCAAAGTCCAGAATCAGATGATGTTGCGAAATCTTTTGATGATAATGACGATGTGAAATCCTTCAAATCAGATTTTGATTCTGGTGATGATGAAGAAATAACACAGCCAAAAGCTAAATCAAAAAAAATTGTTTATCAACTTCCTAAAAAGAATGGTAGACCATATGCTACTGTAAGATGGAAAGGTTTAGATATGATGTATCCAATATCGCAAACTATGAAAAACTTCTATAATAGTAAAAATTATAAAAAACTTAAAGAAGAATATACTGGTTCTGGTGTATTTTGGATTGATTCTGAAACAAATAGCCTCTTAACTGAAAAAGATTGGCAAATGGCGGTTTATGCTAACGATGTGGATACTCGACCAGCATCTCAATTAAAATTTAAATAAATAAATTTAATGTCAGCATTAAAATAATAATAATAAGAAGAAGAAGAATAAAATACCAAAATCATTAATCATCTAAATGATATAATACAAAATATAATATCGATATTAATTATATATATATAAAAAAAAAAAAAATTAAAATTAAAAATAAGGTAAAGAAAAGATAATAATAAATTTTAATAAATATAGCTATAGCTATAATAAATTATAACAAGTATATATTTTAATATTTAATAATGATAAATATATAAATTAAAAATAAACAAATAAAATAAAATAAAATAAATAAAAATAATATTATAAAAAAAAAGAATAATAATTATAATAATAATTAAATCTTTTACTTAATATATCATATAGTAAAATGTATATATATTTATATAAATGTATATAATAAAGTTTTAAGCATAACAAATAAAGTATATATTTAAAAAAAAAAAATAAATAAATAAAAATAAATAAATATATAAAAGAAATTTATTTACAAATATAATATTTATATTATTAATATATAACTATAAATATTATAAATGTTTTAAAAAGTATTTTTTAATAGGAAATATAATCACATAAATCAATAAAATATTAACAAGTAAAATCAATCATTTTTCAAGTTCTGTCTAGAAAGGTGTCCTTATTATTATAGATAAAATAGTAATCTTAAATTGGAACATTAATTTTTTAAATGCTATCTTTTCCATGAATTTCGAATGAAATATTTTAAGGATATTGAAATTTTTTATGAAAAATTTTTTATCATATCTATTTTCCAATATCAAATAGTAATGTAAACACTATTATCACAGATATGAATAATATTGAATCAAATACAGATTTTGATAGTAGTAACAAAATTTATAACATTAATAATAATAATAATAATAGTAATAATATTGTTAATACAGAAGAATTGGTGATAGAGAAAATAGGAATATTAACATTAGTGATAGTGAAAATAATATAGTGAATAGTTCCAATGATGAAAATCATGTTAATTTAAGTAATTTTCTGAATAATGAGTGTGTAAATATATATGTGATGTGGTACCGATTATTTATTTTAATTATAAAATGGAATGAGATGTTTTTGTTTAAGAAACAAATCATTTCGGGAGATTATTTAAAACGTCATTCTTGGTGCAATCTGCGGCTCTCTTTATAGAAATTATGCCTAGGGCTAGTACTCAACAAGGGTTGCTATTCCGAAAGTATAAATGCATACTAACCAGGAGGGTCAACGCTAAAAAATGCAGTAAGGCAGGCAGCAGGGCCAATGTCTCTAAAGGAGAAGTCCATAATATCTTTCAGGTAGTCTATTCAAGTCTAATCCATAAGGAAATGAGGTTCGTTACATATGAATTTTTTTTCTGAATTTATTTATACACTTTATTTTGAATATTGCTTTTTATTTCACGTTACTTTTTTAATATTATTAAATTCTAATTGGACAAATAATATTTATTTTTTTTATTAATTGTGTGTTTTTAATTGTAATATAAAAAATATTTCATGTAATTAATAAATGAATAAATAAATAAAGATTAAAGTTCTTAATAATTGCAGCTATAAAAAAAAAAAAAAAAAACAACATTTTTCTGGTCAAAAAAAAAAAGGGAATAATAATTAATAAATATTTATTAAATATCAATTATTTTTTAAAATCACTTTTAAATGAAATTTTTCTTTAATATAACTCTATGTATATTTTTTTAAATTTATAAATTTATAATAAATAGTTAGAGTTTTAAAATTATAAAAAATTTCTTTATACTATGTATTAATTCAAAAAACAAACTACATTATTTTACTATTATTATTATTATAATTATTATTGATAGTAGTAGTAATATAACAATATAATAGTAATAGTAAAATGATGGTAACATAATAATTATAAAGTATTCACCATCTTTTATATATTTTTAATTAAAAAAAAATATATATATATTTCTTTCTTTCTTTCTTTTTTTTTTCTTAAAAAAATCATTGTAAAATATTTAAAAAATAAAATATATAAATTTATAAACATCTTTCATATTGTATTATAATTATTCTATATAAAGTATAAAGAAAAGTTTAAAATTTATTTTATTTTATTTTTTTTTTTTTCTTTTACTGTATAGATTATGTTTAAAATAAATTATTAAATAATTCTAAAAGTTGTTATTTAAAAAAAATAATAATTATAATATAATAAAAAAAAAAAAAAAAAAAAAAAAGAAAAAGAAAAAAGAAATGAACATTTCATTTAATAATAATAATAATAATAATAATAGTAATAATAATAATAGTAAATAAATAAATATAAAAATTAAAGATTGCTGAAATAATAATAATAATAATAATAATAATAAAACTAAAAATTTATAAATAAAAATCTGTTTTCTAAATATTAATATATTAATTCTCTTATATATATTTTCATTATTTATTTTTGTATCTTTATATCACCTTTCTCCTTTTAATTCTTCTTTTCTCTTCTTTTTTAAACAATACATTATAATATAAATCTGAAAAAAAACTTTATATTATAATTTTTTTTTCTTTTTTTTTTTTTTTTTTGGTTACGATATTAATTATTGTGATTATTATTGAGTTATTTACTTTCTACCACGGAAACCACCTCCTGAGCCACCACGACCACGGAAACCACCTCTAGAACCACCACGACTACCAAAACTACCTCTGGAACCACCACGACCACCTCTGGAGCCACCACGACCTCCAAAACCGCCTCTAGAACCACCACGGCCACCACGTTTGTTACCGAGCATACCTTGTCTATTTAATGGTTTTTCAACTAACAATAAAAAATATTATAATGAAATAAGAATTACTTTTAGTCAAAAAAAAATTTTTTTTTTTTTTGCTTTATTTTTAATAAATTATTTCTAATGTATAAAATTATAAATCATTTTATAATTAATTTTAATATTTACTTTTACCAACAGCCTTTGGCTTTGGAAGGAATCTTTCTAAAGGTAAAAGCTTGTCTGGTGATATGTAAACTTTATCTTTTTCCTTAAAGGAAGAGGCAACAACACCATCTTGAAGTTTTACTGTGAAATACTAAATTAATTACATAATACAAAATATATAAAATATATAAAATTATTAATAATTTTATTTAATATTATTGTTTTTTTAAAGATTAAGTACAAAATTTATAAGTATTAAATTATTAATAATTTATATTTATTTGTTAATAAATTATATTTATTAAAATTAATATGTTATTTAATTAATACTTACAACTTCAGTGAATGGACCAAGGATTTCTTCAACTTTACCAATTTGAGTTTTATTTTCAAGATAGATCGGGGCATTGAAATATGGAATTTTAGTATTAATTGATTTACAAACCTAATAAATTAAAGTATCCATATATTATTATAAATTAATATTGCAATGTAATAATAATTATATATTTATATAAACATTTAAAAATGTTTAAAATTAGATATTTAGTCTTCTTTTGTAATCACCATTTCACCATGACATTCATGCATAAATTCTCCCATAGCTACATTTATATATTATAATTTTGATCAATGAAATAATATTTTAAAAATATATTTTTAGTTTAAAAGTAATATTCATATAAGAATATTTCTTAATAATAGAGTACAAATTTCATAAATCTAAATTCGAATTTCAACAATAATTATTTTTGTCATTAATGCTAATTTTACATTTAAACATTTATACATTATTTCTTTATTCCATTCTCTTTTTATTTTATTTTTTTTTTTTTTTTTTTTTTTTTTTTTTTTTTTTTATGGTTATAATATATAATATATTAAACCTTTTAATTACTAGTAATTTCCTTATCATTGAATTTTGTTTGCTTTAAAAAAAAAAAAAAGATTAATAACTTAAAAATAATCGTTTGAATAATATATTAATTTCCAATTTCATAAAAAAGAAATAATAAAATTTATAGAACTTAATAGAACTTTATAGAACTTGAGTATCATTAAAGTGAAGTAAAATGAAGTAATTTTTAAGAACTTTCATTTCTAAATTAAGTTAAAATTTACATTTTATAAAATGATTATTTGAATAAAACGAAAAAACTAATACTTTATTATTTTCTTTTCATAAATAATTTATTGCAATTCATAATTCCCTTTAATAATAAACTTTTTAAAAAAAACTATTGCAAGTAATTGTCAATAATTACCAACGACAGTATCTGGTGGACCTTGTGGGGCATTAAAACTGCCACGTCCACGACCTCTATTATTTCCACGTCCACGAAAAGACATTTGTTTATGATTTTTATATGATAATACTGTATATCTTTATAAAATTATATATGTAAATTGTTTATATTATTGGAAGAAGTATTTTAATTGAATATGAATAATTATATAATACATGTTACATATAATATATAATAAAAAATGAATAAAAATAATAAATTATTAATATATATTACAATAAATCATAACATTAATAGTTATTTTATAATTATTATAATTAAAATTATTAATATTTCAATATTTTCAAATACATTATAATCTAGCTTAATAAAAAACCCACTTTATAAAAGAATATTTTATTATTTATAATATTTTATTATTTAAAATTAAAAAAAAAAAAAAAAAAAAAAAAAAAAAAAAAAAAAAAAAAAAAAAAAAAAAAAAAAAAAACCTACTATATCATATATTCAATTAAATGTTAATAATAATAATCTAATATATGAATTATTTATTAGGTATAAATGAATTATTTAATTATTTATAATTATTTTTTTTAATAAAAATATTAAAATATTTGATCCTTTCAACCAATCATATAATAATTAGTAATTTGAAATATTATAGTATATAATAAAAAAGCATCTTTAAATTTTTTTATAAAAATTATTTATATTTCATAGTAAAAATATTATGTATACGTAAAAATTTCTAAATTTATGTTTAATTATAACCATTATAAATAATCATATAAAAAAAAAAAGGAAAAGTTCTATTACCATAATATATTTTTCAATTTAAATTAATGCTGTTATTTTTTTTTTTATAAATTAATGTTTATTTTAGAATTTAATATAATTTAAATAATTGAAAAGTATATATTTAATCAATGAATAGATAATTATAATTATAAACTATATAATAATTTCAAAAATAATTATTAAATTTATATAAAGCTGTTACACTTTAAAATTATTGATTAAATAGTTTAAAAATAATTTAAATTTTTGAAATAGATAAATATAAATATTTTAATTATTAATATATAATTTAGTATTTATAAAAAATTATATAAATTTATTGATATATGAACGTACAGTATACTTAAAAGATAAAACTTATTCATATTAATATATTTGAATAAAGCATATCTGATTATTGATTATAAGTTTAATATAATATGCTATAAATTTTATAAATTTTTTTATTTATTTTTTATTTTATTTTTTATTTTATTTTTTTTTTTATTTTTTTTTTTGTAAATCTATTAATTATTATCTTACTTTTTTTTTTTTCATTTATTTATTTTTTTTTATAAATAAGTATATTAATATATTATTTTTAATTTTATTTTTATTAATAATTATGCTAAATAACATTACACCTTTTTTATTTGTGTATTATATAATAATTGTTATTTCATCTTTTATTTTAAATATAAATAATATTCAAAAAAAAAAAAAAAAAAAAAAAAAAAAAAAAAAACTATAATAATTATTAATAATGAAAAAATAAATGTCGAACACCAAGAAGAATAATTTTCATTAAAATTTGTTAAATTCACTATACAAATATCTAAAGTTAGATTTTTAACAATAGTATTTTTTATATAATAAAAATATTATATGATAACCAAAAAGAAATTTTATATAAATAATAAATAATTTATATTTATATAAAAAAAAAAAAAAAAAATGAAGATTGTGTAACTATAACTATTATACAAAACAAGTTAAAATTTAAAATTTAAAATTTATTTATTTTTTATTTTTATTTGTACTTCAATTTTTTATATTAATAAAGAAAACGATTTATAACGATATAATTCATTTGTGACGGTATTTTTTTTAACGATTTATAACGACATATTTTAAAAGAAATCAAGCAATACTAATTACATTTTATTATTAAATCAATTTAGGTTTTGTATAATAATTATTATAATTATCTAAGTAATTGTTACACTTTATATATAATATAAATTATTTTAGTTATTATAATAATATTATGTATGTTAGCAATTACAGTTATATATTTTAATAAATAATATTATATATACATATTATGATTCATATACCAATATAAACGAACTTTAACACCAAAAATAGACTTTTTTTTATAAGAATACTATTATGAAAGAATAATTTATTAAATTCTATAAAAATTTTTATTATAACGTCTATATTAAAAGTTTTTCTTTTATTCTATTGTTTTACTTTAGTTTAAATATTAATAATATTAATAAAATTATATAGTTACTAAAATTTATCTTTTAAATATATAAATATTTATTTTAAGGAATTTTATTTTATTTTTTTATTTTATTTTTTATTTTATTTTTTATTTTATTTTTTATTTTATTTTTTATGTTATTTATCAATAATACATACTAAATAATAATTGAATAATAAATAATTAATAATAAATAATAATTAAATAATAAATAATTAATAATATATAGTAGATAATAAATAATAAATAATAGATATTACAATAAAAAAAATTCTGAATTAGTATTCTCCAAAGTAGATTGAATGACTTTAAAAGATAAAAATTATAATAAAATATAATATATTTGTTGATGGAATTGTATGGCTTGTTAAAAATAAGGTAATTTTTTCGTTTTTCCACTATAAAATTAAAAATTCAAAGTCTAATGTTCTAATGAAATTAAGCTTTTCAATTATTTTTGAGTAAAAAAGTTTAAATATATTGCTTCTACTTCATGTAATTAAATATCATATCATAAACTATTATTTTTATTTTATTTACTAAGATGAATATTTAGAAAATATAAATAAAAAAATAATAAATAATTATTGTTATTAAAAGATATCTGATAGTATAGTATATATATTCTCAACATATTTAGTATTTTATTGAATGATTTATGAACTATGGTTAAAAATTTTTTCAAGTAGAAAGTGCAATTAATTATAAAAAAATTTATTTAGTTATTAATCATAATATTCATATATATTATTAATATGTTTTTTTTTTTTTTTCTTTTTTTTTTTATATAAAAAAAAAAAAACATATTAATGACATATTTTATAAACATTATTAAAATATATAATATTACAACAATATATATTTAAATATTAGATTCTTTAGTCGAAATTTTAATTAATAAAAATTCAAAAAAATACAATAGTTATTTAATAAATAAATAATAAATAATAAATAATAAATAATAAATAATAAATAATAAATAATAAATAATAAATAATAAATAATAAATAATAAATAATAAATAATAAATAATAAATAATAAATAATAAATAATAAATAATAAATAATAAATAATAAATAATAAATAATAAATAATAAATAATAAATAATAAATAATAAATAATAAGCAATTATCTCATATTTTTTTATCCTAATAAAGTTAGAATAATTTTAATCCAAAATTAATCCTACTTTATATTTTTTTATCTTAATTATATTAATTAAAATGGATAAAAATTTTTTCCATAAATATTAATAGTTTTAATTATCAATTATTCTATATTTGATATATTATAGATTATTAATGTTTATAATATATTTATAAATATATTGAAATTTATTACATTATATTTAAGTTCAATTATTAATTCATAGTTCTTGGACTGAAAATAAAAAAAAAAATGGCTAGGACAAATTTTTAATAATTAGTGTGTATGTTACATTTTCATTATTTTAATTTATTAACATCAATTAATTAAATATTAATAAACCTAATAATAAATAATTATAACTATATTTAGATTCATTTATTATTATCTAAATAAATACATTAAATATTTCATTATCCTCTAATACATATAATATATATAATAATATTCTTATTTAAAAGCTTCATGACAGTATAAAATGTTAATATAAATAGTTTTTTAATATAAATATTCATATCGAAAAATTGAAATTGAAAGATAATGCTAATAATATATTATAAATATACAGTTTGAATTTAATTATAATATATTACTACTTATTATGAAATTTAAAATAAAGTTTTAATTTATTACTATAACATATTTTATAAATCTTTAAATAAAATATATTTTATAAAGTTTGATATAAAAAATGGCTGATACATTTAAAATATTATTATTTATTATAATTCAAATTTAATTAAATATACTAATAATCTTTTATTATTCAATTTATTAATATTATATATAAATCATATATAATATTAATAAATTGAATAATAAAAGATTATTATATCAAACTTCTTAACTTCTTAAATAAAAAATAATTTTCTAATAAAAGCCACATTTAATTACATTATTTAAAAATTGTAAATAATAATTATTTATATTACTTTAATAATTTTTAATTTACATATTTGTTAATATTTAATATAAAATTTTATAAAAACAATGTATTTTAATATATTTAACTCTAAAGTATTAATATAATTATATATAATATTATTTTAATGTCAAATTGAGTTTTAATATATTAAAAATTGATATACGATTTCATTCAAACATCATACAATTATAATTAATAAAAATAAAGTCGTAATAAGTATTAATTATAGATAAATTAAAATATACATAAAAAAAAAATGAACTAGTGATAATAATAAATAAATAAATAAATATATTAATTAATAAATATATTAATTGATTAATAAATAAATAAATAAATAAATAAATAGTAATTAAAAATTATACTATATTTGATAATTAATCAAAAAAAAAAAAAATCATATAAAAGTCAGTCGATTTCTCTAAAAATTTTTACAACTAAAACAATTGAAAAGTGGTTAAATTTTATTTTAACTATTAAAATAAGTAATTAAAAGGTTAATATTAAGAGAAAAAATAAAAGTTTAATGTTAATAAAAGAATATATGTAGTATATGAGCGAAGACAAATTAAATAGTAGAGTAATTAAATAAAATAATATAGTTTTAGATATAACTGAAAATTTTTAAATAAAAAAAAAAAGATATTAATATGTAATTTAAATTATATAAATAGAAATTAATAGTGTTATATATTTTATTATTTTTAAGAAATAAAGTTGGGTATAACAATAGATTAAATATGCTTAAAAATATTGGTGTTCTTTTTATATAAATAATAATTTAATTGCTAATAATTAAATAAAATACTAATTTTTAAAATACTTTTAAATAATTTATTTATTTATAATTAGAATTTAATATGAATTTCTTAAAGAATAAAAATTTAAAGGAAGGTCTTCAACAAGGTCTCCAACAAGTTCAACAACATGTTGAAGAAAATGGTGGTATTGCTAATGTAATTCAACAAGGTGTACAAACCATTAAAAACATTCAAGGAGAAAATAAAAGATATAGAATTAAGATCAACACTGCTACTAGTGCCTCTGAATTCACTAGAAGTATTCATGAACAAATTAAGAAGCAAAAATTATGGAACCAAGATACTGTAAAGTTCTATAATGATAGAGATGGTAATGGCTTTACTCTTTCAGAATGTAATGGTAATAGAAAAGCACTTTTCATTGGTATTAATTACTTCGGTACAAACGCAGAACTTAAAGGTTGTATTAATGATGTAAAGAATATTTCACAATTTGTTTGTCAAAAATTCGGTTTCCAAAACTGTTTATACTTAACTGATGATCAACAAGATGCCAGTAAGAAGCCAACTTATGATAATATTATTAATGGTATGAAGTGGCTTGTTGAAGGTGCTAAACCAGGAGATTCTTTATTCTTCCACTATAGTGGTCATGGTGGTACAGCTAAAGATTCTGAAACCGATGAAATTGATGGTTTCGATGAAACTATTTTACCATTAGATTATACTCAAAATGGTCAAATTGTTGATGATGTTATTTATGCAAATTTAGTTAAGCCATTACCAAAGGGTTGTAGATTAACAGCTATCTTTGATTCATGCCACTCTGGTACTGTTATGGATCTTCCATACACTTACCAATGTGATGGTAATGTCGAAGTTATTGAAAATGATGTTCGTAAGGAAATTTTCAAGAAGGCTATTAATATTGTTAGTAGTCTTATAAAAGGAAATCCAGCTGGTATTGCTGAAAATCTTATGAGTATTTTTGATGGTTCTCTTACCTCCGGCTCAAGCAATACTAACCAACAAGCTGTTATTGAGAAAAGACAACATGATGCTGATGTTATTCAATTTTCTGGTTGTAGAGATAACCAAACTTCCGCTGATGCCAATATTAACAATGTTTCTACTGGTGCTATGTCTTACGCCCTTATCACTGTCTTAAGTCAAAACCAAAACATAACTTACTCCCAATTATTAACTCAAGTTAGACAAATTTTGAAGGAAAAACGTTTCTCTCAAATTCCACAACTTTCATCATCTCATCCAATGGATATGAACACTCAATTAAAATTATAAGTAAACATAATTTTTCTTAAAAAATATTAATAATAATAATAAAATAAGAATTTCAAATGGTTAATATAAAATAATTAGTTTATTAATAATAAAATATAATAGAAAAATAAATAAATGAATAAATAAATAAAAAAGTACTAAAGAAAGAAAAGAAATTCATATTAAATAAAGAGAAAAATTTAAAAGATTAAAAAAAAAAAAGTAGTTTTAAGTAAATTTATATATTTTTATGTATGAATTATAATATATTTCAAACATATATATTAATGTGTATCATTATTTATCAAGCATATAATTAATTAATATATGTATGATCAATAATTTATATGTAATTAATAAAAAATATAGCACAAATAAAAAATTAAACATTAAAAATGTATTTATTAAGGTAGTTTTAAAATTATTATTATTATTATCTTATGTTTTAATGTGTTTAAATATTCTTTTAAAATTTTGTAATAGTGTATGAATAAACTTATAAGTAATAAATTTATATTTATATAAATAATAATAATAAGATTGTGAATGATTTATATTAATTTTTGTAATATTTACTATATAGAATAAAGAGAGTATAAATTAAATCATATTTCAAAAAGTTATTAGACTATATAGAATATAGAGTGTTAATAGATTTTATTTATTTAAAAGTTATTATTGATTGGAAAAAAAAAAAAAAAAAAAAAAAAATTAATATTGTTGTCAAATTCTCCAATCGATTATACCTATTGCTATTGGCCAGCAATGGTCTCTGTTCAATAGGTTCAAATCGAATCGTACTACTATTACCAAGAGCGTCCATGCTGAAGAAACAGTAAGACAGGCCAGCAGGGCTAGCGCAACCAATGAAGATCATAATTTTGTATCTTAAAATTATGATTAACATTGCGAAGTCAAAATTAATTATTATACTTCAGTATAATAATGCCCTTGTGAAGTCTTACAAATATTAATTAAATGAAACTAGAATATATTATACCATTATTTTATTTTATTTTGTGTTTTATTTTTGTTTATTTTTTATCTTTTTTTTTTTTTTTTATTACATGTATTTTATCATATATTTAATTAATAAAGATGAAACAAGTTTGCTGCCGTTAAAAAAAAAAAAAAAATCTTATGAAATATACAAGAAATGTTCATCAATTTTTCATGAACAGTAAGTGAAAATATATATAAAGGATTCAATATATAAAAACTAGATTAACTATTACTATATATATACCACAATAAAAATAAAATGTTATAAAATTTTATATAAATTTTACATTAAATTTAGTTCCACGTTTAATACAATTAATATGTCCAATTCAATTTAAATAAAAATAAAAACAAAAATAAATAAATAAATAAATAAAATAGAAATAGAAATAAAATAAAATAAAATAAAAAAAAACTACGTTTTTTTAAAGAAAGTGGGTGTATATACATTATAAAACTAAATTTTAAATTTCTCAAATATATATATATATATATTTTGCTCTAATAACTGATTTTTACATGTACAAAAAAGTTAATTTTAGGATAATTATAATTTCCTTTGAAAGTTTTCCTATATATGTATGTTTTGTAAAATCTTCGTGAATAATGTCCTTTTTTCCTTGTTTATAATTATGTGAAACTTGCAAAATACCTTAATGCTATATGCTAATTATTTTTAGTATTTTTTTTTTTAATTTTTATTATTACTATTATTATTATTATTATTATTATTATTATTATTATGATCATTTACATATAATTAGATTTATCCTTGTCTATATTAAAACGATAAATTAAAGAATAAAAACCAATATTATTCTAGTAATAATCTTAATTCATAATGACCTATCATCAATGAATAGGTAGAGTTAAATGTCCTCTTTTTTTTTATATAATACTTATTTATATATATATATATATATATATATTTTTTTTTTTTTATTTTTTAATGGTTACCTATTTATATTATAATTAATTTTTAAGTTTTATTATTATATTTTATAATGTCTAAATTATAAACAAAAAATTGCTTCTTTAATTATTTTATTAAATTATTTTTCTTCATTTAATATTTCTTATAAGTTAATTATTTGATTTTTTTTTTCTTTTTTTTTTTTTTTTTTTTTTTTTTTTACAAATAAAAGAAAAGAAAAAAGCTTAATTAATAATATCATTTTATTGGTTATTTCTTTATTTTTAAAATACGAAGATTCTAATGCAGTTAATTAGTATATTATTAAAAGGTTTTTTTATAAATAATTAGTGTTGTTTATTAAATTATTGGTCGAGATTATTATTTGAAACTTTTAATTAATTTGAAAAAAAGTATCTAAGAAATACTAATATTTTAAATTTAATAATATTTATATTATAAAAATCATTAATAAAATATATTAATATTGTGCTATTTAATTATTAAATTTTTTCATTTACTATAATAGATTCATCTACAAAAAAAAAAACTTTTAATTCAATAATAAAGTTATAATATCATTAAATCAAGTCACGTTACATATAATCTTATAAATTATAAAATAAAATTTTTATTTATTATAAAAATTTTTAGCCTTTTTTTTTTTTTTTTTTATATTTAAAATAAATTAGTTTGAAGATACAAGTAATAATTTATATAATATTTAGATACTCAATAAATACTACATAATAGATAATTAAAAGAATATTATATGTAAATAGATAAACAAAACTAATAAATAAAAATAGATAAGCAATATTAAATAAAGCAAAAAAGTAAAAAATAAATATAAAAAAATAAATATGAATTAGTTAATATAAAATATATTACTAATTATAAAAAACATCCATATGACTTTATTAACCTGTCATTTTTCATAATTACTAATTATCCAAGATTGATAAATATTATACTTCATTTATTCATGGGCTCTTTTTTATAAATAATAATAATTTAGTAGATTGTTAAGGATGATATAAAAAAATTATTATTTCATAATAATTAAGATTTTTAATTTAATAATTCGCATAAATGTATTATACCAATTTATATTAACAAATATATGTAAAATAGTTTTGTAGAATATATAATTATTAATGTATAATAATTTATATTAATAATGTAATAAAAGAATGTAATTAAAACCAAAATAGATAAAAAGTTAATTATTTAATTAAAATATTTATCTCTTATATTAAATAACTATTAATTTAATATTATTTAATTATTATTTATAATGATATAAAGCCAAATAAAAATAATAAGGAAATTTATTATTTATTTATTTTTTGTAATTTATTTTTTTATTTTTGTTTTAAAATCTTTAAAGTAAAATAAAAAAAAAAAAATATAACCAATTTCTTTTTTTTTTTTTTCTTTTATAATTTTTAAATAAATATAAATAATAATTTATTTTTTTTTCAACAACAGAAATAATAATAAAATAAATCACAATAGTGATATTATTTAGAAGCAATTATATATTCAAGGTTAATATTATATGTAAATAATAAGGAATATTAAAAAAAATATATATATAAATAAAAGAAAAGAAATATAACATATAAAATATATTAAATAAATATATATATAATATTATTTATAATTTTCAATTCATTTATATTAAAATAAATTTCCAAGGTTTAAAATCGATAATAATTATTATAAAAATAAAATAAAATAAAATAAAATATATAAGTAAATATAAATAAGAATAAAAAATAAAAATTAAAAAAAAAAATTGAAAAAAAAAGAAAGAAATAAAAAAAATAAAAAATATATATATATATAATATATATATATATATAAAACAAAAAATTAAATGAAAAAATTTAATGAAATAAAATCAAATGTTTCAATTAATTTTGATATAAAAAATTATATGAAACTATATTCAATAAATTATAATTTTCAAAAATTTACTAAAAATAACAAATAAACTTTATAAATTAGTATTAATGATAATTATAATAATGATTTACAATACTTTTAAAAATAGAATATTAAAGAAAAAATATAATAATAATTAATAATTAACATTATTATTTATATTTTATTTGTATTTTATAAATAGGTTTTTTGATAGTAAATAAAAACAAAATGTTTATGGGAGGTCCAGGTGGTTATGGTGGCCCAGGAGGCTATGGAGGTTATGGTCCAGGAATGGGCGGTGGTTTTGGCGGCCCTGGTGGATTTGGTGGTCCAGGAATGGGAGGCCCAGGTGGTTTTGGAGGCCCAAGAATGGGAGGCCCAGGCGGTTTTGGAGGCCCTGGAATGGGAGGCCCTGGTGGTTTTGGAGGCCCTGGAATGGGTAGAGGTAGAAGATATAATATTAATTTCGATAATTATCAAAGAAAGCAAAATTTCAATAATACTGTTAATCAAAAAATAAGAGACCAAAATTTATGGATCAGAGATCTTGATAGATTCTATCAAGAAAAAGGTGGTGACAGATGTGTAAGATCTGCATGTAATGGTAATAAGAAAGCTCTTTTCATTGGTATTAACTATAAGGGTACTAAAGCTGAACTTAGAGGTTGTATTAATGATGTTAGAAATGTTTCTGAATTATTTTGTAGAAAATACAATTTTAATAACTGTTTATACCTAACTGATGAACAACAAGATCCAGAAAAGAAACCAACTTATAATAATATTATTGAAGGTATGAAATGGCTTGTTCAAGGTGCTAAACAAGGTGATTCTCTTTTCTTCCATTATAGTG
>JACVTC010000041.1:397500-412500 GCA_016946835.1 Neocallimastix lanati (nom. inval.) | reverse complement strand
GAATATAATTAAAGTACAGATTGAATAAAATAAAATAAAATAAATAGTAGAAAATGAATATAATTAAAGTACAGATTGAATAAAATAAAATAAAATAAATAGTAGAAAATGAATATAATTAAAGTACAGATTGAATAAAATAAAATAAAATAAATAGTAGAAAATGAATATAATTAAAGTACAGATTGAATAAAATAAAATAAAATAAATAGTAGAAAATGAATATAATTAAAGTACAGATTGAATAAAATAAAATAAATAATATAGTAGTATAAAATAATAAAATATTAATAAAAATAAAATAAATGGTTAAGTAGTATGAAATAATAAAATAATAATTAAAATAAAATATAGTAAAAAAAAAATAATAATTATAAATAATAAAAATTACAAAAGAAAAGCATTTTATATATAACTATAATACAATATATTATATTAATCAAGACGTAATAAAGAATACTAAAATATTTTATATCATTTTATATATAAAAATTATAATTTATTTTAAAATGACTCAATCATATAGTTTTGTATTTTAATATAAAATTGGTAATAAATATTTAACAGTAAAAATGTAGTTATAATTAATGTTATATATAAATATATATATATATATATTTTTTTTTTTTGGTAAATTTATATCACCAATATTTATTTTTCTTTATACAATGAAAAATATTATTAATAAAACCATGAATATATTATTATGATTATTATTACTTTTTTTTTTTTTTTTTTTTTTTTTTACAAGAAATATATGATTAATATATTTAATTTCTATTGATAATTGATATAATTTATTTATAAAGGACTTATTTATATTAGATTTTATAAATAATATTAAAATTTATTTAAAAAAAATATAATATTTAAATATAAAGAATTTTTTTTTTTTTTTTCCTATATATATATATTTATATATCTATATTCCTTTTAACTGATTGTATATAGTTTTTCCTGAACTTTAATAAAGAAGACATTTATTTTTTACATTTTTGAAATACTAAGAAATAATAAATAGAAGAAAAAGAAAATAAATAGGAAAAATATATTAGGTAGTTAAATTTAATAAACTAATAATATAAGATTTTCATATATAAATAATAAATTATTAATAATATTCGCTTAAAATAAAAATTATCAATTATTAAACTTTATATTAAAATATATTATAATTAATAAATATCAATAAAAAAATATAAATGTAAATTTTTTAAAATAAAAAAAAAATTTATTATATAATTATTTAATAGTTATTCATATATATACCTTTATTTATTCTTTTTTTTTATAAATAATATACTCTAATATATTATATAATTTAAATTACTTTTAAAAATTTCTTTATTCAATGCGTCACAAAAATTGCGCATAAATATTTGAATATTATTGATGAATAATAAAAATAATTATTAATAATTTGATCATATTTTTAGATTTAATAAATAATTGAATTATAATTAAAAAAAATATAAAAATACCATTTTTTCTTATTTTTTATTTTTTTTAAATTCATTTTTTTATATTTAATATTTTTTTTTTTTTTTTTTTTTTTTAAAAAATATCAAAATAATTATTAAGGAAAAATATTTTTTATTATTGTAATAAATAAATAAATAAATAAATTTTATTTAATAAATAAAAGGTTAATATCAAAAAATAAAAAAAATAGAAGATATTGAAAATTTTATGTCTAATATTAAAATTATTACTTTTTTTTTTTTTTTGATTTTAAAAAATTAATTCTGAAAAAATATTTTTAAATCAATAATATATATAATATATTTATTTTATTATTCTTTAAATAGAGTAAACATAATAGTTAACTAAAATAAAAAAAAAAAAAGAAACAATAAATATTAAAAATAAAACAATTATTTTATTTAAGGATATAAAATACTAATAAAAATGAGAATGAAAAATAAATAAATAAATAAATAAATAAATATGATTATATGGATATAAATTATTATGAACAATAGATATATATTTATAATTTATTTATAATTAAAATATATATATAATTTTTTTATAACTAATGTTTAAATATTAACATATTAATATATTTACTTTTGTTATATATATAATATTTTGAACATAAGCAGTATATTTTTTGATCCTAAATATTAATTAATTAAAGATGTTTAACAGAGGAGGAATGCCAGGAAGAGGCGGTATGTTTGGAGGTATGGGAAGAGGTGGTATGCAAGGAGGTATGGGAAGAGGTGGTATGCAAGGAGGTATGGGAAGAGGTGGTATGTTTGGAGGTATGGGAAGAGGTGGTATGCAAGGTGGTATGGGAAGAGGTGGTATGATGGGAGGTCGTGGAAGAAGATATAATGTTCATATGAATAGATGGAATGGTCAAAATTTTAATAGTAACCAAAATTTCCATTTTGCTGTCGAACAAAAGATTAAAGAAAAAAATTTATGGAATAGAGATCTTGATGGTTTCTATCGTTCAAGAGGTGGTGATCAATTCGTTAGATCTACTCTTACTGGTAATAAAAAAGCACTTTTCATTGGTATTAACTATACCGGTACTCAAGCTGAACTTAAAGGATGTATTAATGATGTCAGAAATATTTCTCAATTAGTTTGTCAGAAATACGGCTTCCAAAATTGTTTATATTTAACTGATGAACAACAAGATCAAGATAAGAAACCTACTTATAACAACATTATTGAAGCTATGAAATGGCTTGTTCAAGGTGCCCAACCAAACGATTCCTTATTCTTCCATTATAGTGGTCATGGTGGTACATGCAGAGATGAAAATGATAGTGATGAGATTGATAGTTTTGATGAAACAATTATTCCTTTAGATTATCAAACTGCTGGTCAAATTGTTGATGACGTTATTTATGAAAACTTAGTTCAACCATTACCACAGGGTTGTAGATTAACTGCTGTTTTCGATTCTTGTCACTCTGGTACTGTTTTAGATCTTCCATACACTTATCAATGTGATGGTAATGTTGAAGTTATTGAAAATGATGTTCGTAAAGAAATTTTCAAAAAGGCTCTTGGTATTGTTGGTAGTTTCATTCAAGGTGATCAAGCAGCAATTGCTAGTTCATTACTTGGTCTTTTTGATGGTTCTATTGATTTTTCACAATTATTTGGTGGTAAAAATAATTCTTCTCAAGCAAATCAAAACGCTGTTAATAAAAGAAAACATAACGCTGATGTTATTCAATTTTCTGGTTGTATGGATAATCAAACTTCAGCTGATGCAAAGATTAATAATGTTTCTACTGGTGCTATGTCCTATGCTCTTGTAACTGTTTTAGGTCAAAATCAAAACATATCTTATACTCAATTATTAACTCAAATTAGACAAATTATGAAACAAAAGAACTTCAGACAAATTCCACAACTTTCTACTTCTCATCCAATGAATATGAATGAATCATTCAATATGTAGATTAATTAGAAAAAAAAATATTCGTATATACATTTAATTTGTAATAAAATAATAAAAATTGAACATTTTAAATAGTAAACAAATTACTTTTTTAAAAATAAAATAAAAACCAACAAGTTAATAAACAAAACAAACAGCAATAACAAAAAAAAATTTTTTTTGAAAATAATATAAAAATAAAAATTATGAATAATGGATAATAAATATAAAAAAAAAAAAAAAAAAATCTATATGTTTAATTATTTAATTATTATTATAGGATAATTATAATAACAATTTTTTTTTTTATTTATTTATTTTTGATTAATCTAAAGATTTACAATTTTAAATCAAATGAATAAACTTATATTTAAAAATAACATAAATTATTATATGATGCATAAATTATTTTTGTACAAATTATCATAAATATTTATAATGTACAAAATCTATTTAACGTATATCATATTTTATGAACAAATGATTAATCATTCTATTTCATAATAAAAAAAAAAAATATCAATAATAATAAAAATTAAATGTATATATTTATAATTAAAAATAATAATAATAATAATATAATTATATATATATAATCAATAAAAATTTTAAATATAAAATATATATATGTATATTTATATATCAGTAATATATATTATTATTTATTTTAGTATTGTGATTAAAAGATATGATTAATCATTATTTAAGGAAATATTATGACAATAATAATAGAATATTTGTTTTATTTGGAATTTTTAAAAATAGTATGTTATAAAGGAAAATAATATTATAATATTTATTATTAAATAAGTTATCATTTTTATATTTGTAATATTATAAAAATATATCTAATATATTTGAAAATTTTGACATTATTTTAACAAAGATGAATAAAACATTGCTATTATAGAATATTCAAAAACAATAAATAACAGCAGCAACAACAACAACAAAAAAAAAAAAAAAAAAAAAAAAAAAAAGAAAGGAAATTATGTAAATGTGGATGATAGATGTTATTCTATATATTTTTTTTTATTTATTACCTTGCTGTATATATCTTTTCTTTTATTTATTTTTTTATTTATATTCTTATTTTTATGTTGATTTTTACTTTTTATTTTTATTTTTACTTTTTATTTTTATTTTTATTATTATTTTTTTTTTTTTTTTGAATATATATATATATATATTTTTTTTTTTTTTTTTTGAATATTTTTTTTTCTTTTATTTTTATTTTTTTTATTTATTTTCTTGAAATTTTATCGTATTTTTTCTATACGTTTTATTTTATTTTTATTATTAAATAAATATTTATCAATATTTGTATATAATAATTAGGATTGTGACATCTTAAAATATTTTTTTTTTTTTATTTTAAAATTATATATAATAATAATAATGCAATAATAATAATGATTTCAATAATATTTTTTAAATAATACTACTTACAATATATATTTTTTTATTTATTTATCTTAATTTTTTTTTTATTTTCAATTATTAATTATAATTATCAAAAGGCAAATATATCAATTATTGATAATATAATAAAATACAATTATTAATATAGAAATATATATAATATATAATAGTAATATAATAATATATTATAACAATTTTTTTATCCATTTTTTTAAATCTTGAATTATTTAGTAAATTAAATTATTAAATTATAATATGTGTATAAAAATGGCTAATTCAATGATTTATATATATTATTAATTAAATGGATGATATATTGTTAAATTTTTTAAAAAAAAAAAAAATATTGTAAATTGTAGCATAAACGGTCCATTTATTTAATATATATAAAAAATATATATACTCAGTATATTAATTAATAAATTTTGTGAACCAATATATTTAAGGTTTATCTCATTACTTTTAACGAATTAATATATTTTTTATAATATAAAGTTCTTAGTTTATATTCTATAAATTTTAATTTATTATAAAATATATTGAATTAAACTTGCTTAATATATAAATAGCCTGTTTAAATATAATTTTTTATTACTACTTGTAAAATATTATATTAAAGAAATTCTAAAGTAAATAAATAAATAAAAATATTAAGTAGTAAATTATTATTTATTAAATAAATTATTACTAAGCTATTTTTTTTTATATTTATTTATATATATCATATTAATATAAATCAATAAATATAAATTTATTAATTATTTATTTGCTAATGATTGTATGATAAAAATAATTCCTAATTAGGTAATTATAATAATTAAAATAAATAAATAAATATAAAATGAATTTTATTCTTTTTATTTATTATTTTATTATAACTTTTTTTTTTTTTTTTTTGAATAAATAACTTTTAAACCTTCTTTATATATATATATTTATTTTTTCGTAAATTAGTCAAATCTTAGGGATTTACTCAAGAAGTTAATATTTTGAAGACACTTTCTATAAGGTTAATATTACAAAATATGAAAATATATAGTAAAAAAATTTATAATAAAAAGGAAACAATTAAATAAAATGAATATATGAAAAATAAAAAAAAAAAAGTGAAAATGAAAGTAATAATATTAAGTAAAAATTTAAAATAAAAGTATAAATGAAATTTATAAATAAAATAAAATGAAATTAAAAGTAGATATATTATTGTAGTAGAATTAGTAAAAGGATAAAATAAAATAAAATAAATTATGATAAAATTTTAAAAGATTAAAGGATTTTTGAATTTTAATTTATGTTGCCAAGAAAACATAACAAATAATTATGTTAAATAAATATTAATAATAGATATAATAATTGGATAATGAGTAATAAAAAATTAATAAAAAATTTAATAGTAAAAGCAAATATTATACTATAATATTTTATAATTTAATCCAAATATGTATATAATATTTTATAATTTAATCCAAATATATAATATTATTAATATATATAATAATATAAATTATTTGAATATTCTATAAATAATTAGGTATTTTAATATAAAAGATGAACAATTTCCAACAATTTATACAACAAGGTTTCCAAAATATTCAAGAACAAGTTCAAAATGGAAACCTTCAAAACATAATTCAATCTAGTATTGAATCTATTAATAGCATGCAAAGTAACCAAAATCAAAGCGAACGTGATAGAAAAAGATACGATATTAATATAAATACATGGGATAGTCAAAACGAAGTCTTTAGTAGAGCTGTTGACCAAAAAATTAGAGAACAAAATTTATGGAATAGTGATCTTGATGGTTTCTATCGTTCAAGAGGTGGTGAAGAATTTGTGAGATCCGCCTGTAATGGTAATAAGAAGGCCCTATTTATTGGTATTAATTATACTGGTACTCAAGCTGAACTTAAGGGTTGTATTAATGATGTTAGAAACATTTCTGAATTAGTTTGTAGAAGATTTGGTTTCCAAAATTGTTTATATTTAACTGATGAACAACAAGATCCAGAAAAGAAACCAACTTATGATAACATTATTGAAGGTATGAAATGGCTTGTTCAAGGTGCCCAACCAAACGATTCCTTATTCTTCCATTACAGTGGTCATGGTGGTACAGCCAAGGATTCTCAAAATGATGAAATTGATGGTTTCGATGAAACCATTTTACCATTAGATTATGCTAAAAATGGTCAAATTATTGATGATGTTATATATGAAAACTTAGTTCAGCCATTACCAAAGGGTTGTAGATTAACTGCTATTTTCGATTCTTGTCACTCTGGTACTGTTTTAGATCTTCCATACACTTATCAATGTGATGGTAATGTTGAAGTTATTGAAAATGATATGCGTAAACAAATTTTCAAGAAGGCTTTTGGTATTGTTGGTAGTTTCATTCAAGGTGATCAAGCAGCTATTGCTAGTTCATTACTTGGACTTTTCGATGGTTCTATTAGCTTTGGTAATCAAAATAAATTAAACCAACAACAAGTTGTTCAAAAGAGAAAACACGATGCTGATGTCATTCAATTCTCTGGTTGTAGAGATAATCAAACTTCTGCTGATGCTAAAATTAACAATGTATCTACTGGTGCTATGTCTTATGCCATTTCTACTGTTTTAAATCAAAACCAAAATATTAGTTACACTCAATTATTAACTCAAATTAGACAAATTATGAAACAAAAGAACTTCAAACAAATCCCACAACTTTCCACTTCTCATCCAATGAACATGAACGAACAATTTATTATGTAAGAAGTATGAAAATTTAAAAAAAAAAAAAAAAAATCAAAATCAAAATTTAAAATTTTTTTTTTCCAAAATATATTTATACAATGTATAAATAAAAATAAATTAAAATATGAGAAGGTTAATATTATTATTAAAATAATAATAATAATAGTAATAGCTTTTAAAAAAAAAAAATAAAAAAATAAAAAAATTATTAAAAAAAAAATGATTTATAAATTTATTCATTAAAAAAAAAAAAAAAAATATAAATATATAATAATCATATTTTATTATAAATCCTAATCATAATTTATTATATGAAAATAAATTCATATATATATAAATCATATATTTATAAAATCATTAATAAAAAATGTAATAAAAGAAAATAAAATTTAAATTTTTGTATTTTTTATTTTTATCTCCGTTATATTTTAATTTGTGTATCTTTTAATCTAAATAATAATAATAATAATAATAATAATAATAATAATAATAATAATAATAATAATAATAATAATAATAATAATAATAATAATAATAATAATAATAATAATATCAATAATAATATTATTTAAAATATAGTTTTTATTTATATACAAATTAGTTATTTATTGAATATATAAATATATATTATTTATTTACTTATTTATTTAGTTAGTTAGTTAATTAGTTTGTTTGTTAGATTGTTAGCTATTTACTTTTATTATTTTTTTACTTATTTTATTAATTATAGTAGTAGTTATTTAAGTTTTATTAAAATTATCATATAATTTGTATAAAATATTAATGTAACAATTAAATTTCAATATAAAACATATACAGTAACATAAAATAATTATGCTGATTATTTTTTAATCCACCTCAATTTATAAAATATTTTTTTTTTTTTTGATTAAATGACTCATAGTTGAGTAATGGATTGATCGGAAAAAATAAATATAAATATTTCAAATAAAATAGTTATAATAAAATTTTTTTATTGGCTAATAAATTTTTTTTTTTTTTTTTTATTAAGAATATATAATGTATAAAAATATAAAGAAAATAAAATAAAGAAATGATTAGTTAATTAATGATAAAATTTTTTCTGTTATTATAATTTTTTGAAATTATTTATACTATGAAATAGTTTTTTACATAATTTTTACTTTGATAGTTATTGTCATTATTTATTTATTTATTTATTTATTTATTAAAATTGTTTATTGACAAAATTTTATTATTAATAATAATTAATGTAAATTATAATTTTAATTATTATTATTATTATCATTATTATTATTATTATTATTATTATTGCTATTTATATTTTTAAATTTTTATTTTAATTAAAATTATTATATATATATATATTTTATTAATTCTATATATAAATAATTATTAAAAATTTTATATATAATTAATTTAAACAATATTGATAAGGCAATCTTTAATTTCAGTTATAGACAATTTATAGAATCTTGGTACAGTATCATTATTACTGAAGAAATTAGTAGCAATCTTCCATTTGATTAAACATCAATTTTAACCGTATTTTCTGTTATTTGTTCTTCATTATCTTCTTTTGATATTATAATTACTTAATAAATAGCATCTTCTAATTCAAAGTTTTCATTAAATACTTATATTCAATTAATTAATTTTTTAATTTATATTCAATTTTTATACCAAAAAAAAAAAAAAAAAAAAAAAATTGATAATTAGAAAAATAATATTATATTAAATCAGTATTTTGTATATACATATACAATTGTTATAAAATTATTTATAAAAATTTTTTAAAACTATATAATTTTTTTTTTACCTTTTTTTTCTAAGAACGTTTTAACACTAATCAAAATTTTTCTCAATAGCAGCAACTCTCCGTGGCCAAAATGGACCAGAAGAATCAACTGGGTATAAAAATGGACCAGTTATATCATAATTAATAATGAAATTCTAAACAACCTTTAATTAACTGGTATATATTCTTATTATTTTTTAAAGCTTCACTAATACGAGCATAAGGTTTCATAATAAAATAAACTATACCATTATCTTGTGATAAGTGAAAAAATTTCATGGACAAGAGTAGGGAGATTCTTTTTTCTTTTTTTTTGTTACAATTAGTATATCATTAGTTACTGAATAATATTTATATTAATTTTATTACTTCCTTAAACTTATAAATATTTAATTTTTTTTTTCTTTCTAATATTTAACTTTGAATTTCTTATTAATAGCAAAAAATAATATTTTTATACCAAAACTCTAAATAACCTTTAAAATAAATTTAATTAAAATAACTAAATTTTCATTTGAATATTTTATTTTTTGATTAGCTAAAAATATTCTTAATAAGTTAATTTTTAATTGTTCATAAACTAAAATAATTATGAATAATTTTAATATAAAATTGGATATTGTTTTTTTTTTTTTTTTTTGAAATCTATTTTCCTATAAATTATAATATAATAATAATAATTACTATTTCAATAATTATGTCATAGACTATTACGCTTTATAAATTCATTTATTTATTAATTTTTTTTTTTTTGATTGCTAAATTCCTAATTTAAAAATTTAATCATTAGGATAATTTGTTCATAATCAGATTTTGATTTATTTATTATTTTTTTTTTTTGATTAATAAATAATTTTATTGAAATACAGAATTTTTTTTTTTTTTTTTTTTTTTTAAACTGAGAAATAATGAATAATTTTTATGTTCCTATAATTCATTATATCATCATTTAACAAAGTATTTGATGGTTATCTTTAATACTAATATTTATAACGTCTTGCTTTATAGCATTAAGAACATATTCAATTTGATCTAATTTACCAGAAAGAAATGAAAAAGTGATTAAAGAGAATAAATTCCAATTACTAATTTATTTTAAATTATTCTATAATAATATGAAATAAAATATTATAAAAAATTTTTTTCTGTTTTTTTATATTAAGTATTTTACATAATTACCAAATACAAAATAGAAAAGTTATTTTAAATTATTCTATAATAATATGAAATAAAATATTATAAAAATTTTTTTCTGTTTTTTTTATTAAGTATTTTACATAATTACCAAATACAAAATAGAAAAGTTATTTTAAATTATTCTATATAATAATATGAAATAAAATATTATAAAAATTTTTTTTCTGTTTTTTTATATTAAGTATTTTACATAATTACCAAATACAAAATAGAAAAGTAATAAAAAATATATAAATATAAAAAAATGAAATTAAAATTAGATAAATATTTCCTTTTAATTATTTTTAAATTATATTGTATATTTTTATCTAAAATTTTGAAACTTTCAACAATTATATAAAATTAAAATTATAATATATATATATAATATATATTTTTTATTGTAATAATTTTATTAGATTTTTTTAATAATAAAAATCGTTTAAAAAAAATATTTTTATTTATTATAATTATTATTTAATTATTATTAATAATTTAATAATTTTTGAAAATATTTAATTTCAATTGATAAAAATAAATATTAATTATTAATAACAATATATTTATCATTTTAGATAATAATTACATTATAGTTATCATTATACCTATATATAATCAATTTTTTGTATATTTATAAAACAATTACATGACTTTTCTATGGAAAGAAAAGAATAAACTTTTTTTTTTATCTAAAAAAAGTAATTATTATTATTATTATTATTATTATTATTATTATTATTATTATTTTATCTATTAACTAACATCTTAATATTATATAGAAATAATAATATTATTATTTATGAATTATATTTAAACAATTGATAGATATATATTATTATTTTTTTTTTTTTTTTTTTTTTTTGCATCTTTTGAAGACTAACAATATTAATTATAATTATATATATATTAACAATATAATAATAATGATTTAGTTTCTTCATATTTATGTAATTTTAAAATTCAAAAAAAAAATTTTTTTATAAATTATCTTTATTTATTTATTTCTAAAAATAAAATATTAATAGTAGCCTCTTATATATATATATATACATATATATATATTTTTTTTTTTTTTTTTTTTTTTTTTTTTTTTTTTGAATATTAATAGTAAATAGAGTAAAAATTTAATTTTTTAAAATTGATTTAATTTATGCCCTTCCTTTTTTTCTTTCTAATATATTATGTACTGGCTCAATAATAGTTTCAAGAAAGCCTGGTTGTCTCTATTTAATTATTTAATTATTTAATATATTAAATAATAAATTTTATTAAATAATAGAATAAATTTAATAATAATAATAAAAAAAAAAAAAAAAAAAAAAAAATTTTTTTTTTGCATAGTTTATAAAAAAAAAAAAAAATTGTATTAAAATACCATTTCTATATCAGTAAATAAAAGTTTTGCTTTATCAATATATTCAGTATATTGACTTCCATACTGACTTTTCATCTATTATTTATTTAATACAATATTTAATATAAATAATTTAAATTAATATATATATATATATATATATATATATATACCATTTCATAAACTGTTTCGATGCTATTTAAAATTTCAATATCTGGTTGAGCATTCACTGGTCTTTTTCTTATTGTTGGAAAATCATCCTCACATTCTTTCATGTACGACTTATCATTATCTTTAACTTCAACTACTTTATTATTATTAACCTGATTTTTTTTATAAGTATTAGAAATATTCATTAATTTCGATTTTTCTACTAATTCATCAATGTTATCTTTATCACTTTTTTTTTTAGTTGTACTATTATCATTATCATTAGATGAATTGTTCTTTACTATAACAGAACTATTCTTTTCAATAAATGTTCCATATTCATTATTAGGAGCTTGTGAATTAACTGTACTTAAGAAATTAAAGTTTCCATCATGTTGAGGACTATTTGGAAATTCATTATTGGTATTTTTTTTTATAGTTTGTTTAACAGTATCATTTCCGTAGTACCAACCATTAGTTGTATTTGTTTTATTCATTATTGAATTAACTGTATACATCTCCTCTCTTCATAAATATTAAATATATATATAATAACATTATTAAATATTTTAATTAATTAAAATATATTTAAATATTAAGAATATTAAATAATATTATAAATTAAATAACTTTTTTTTTTTTTTTTTTTTTTTTATTATATTCATGAAATATAAAAAATATAAATAAATAATTTTATTAAAATCATAATTTATCTTTTTATATTAATAATTTTTTTTTTTTTTTTTTTTTTTTTTTTTACTTACTCCTCGTCAATATTTTCAACACTACCATTTCTTTCACTATCCTCTAATTGCCATCTATTCATTCTTTCAATTAATTCTGTTAAATATGATGTCTTCTTAGCATTTTTAATGAATTTATGACTTAATAATTCTTTTGCAGTTAAACGCTTTTTTATTTAAATTATTATTTTTATTTTAATCAAAATATAATATTTTAGATTATATATATATATACTTAATTCTTATTTTTTTATTTATTTATTTATTTATTATTTTTTTTTATATATAATTATTATTAATATTAATATTAATATTATTATTATTATTATTATAAAATTACTTTTTTGGGATCTTTTTGTAAACACAATGATATGAAATCTTTAAATGCTTTTGAAAAATTTCCTTCGAGTACAGGAGGTTCTTTTTCTGGAATTAAAAATAAAACTTTCATAGGATGAATATTATAATATGGTGGTACTCCTTTTGCTAATTCAAATGCTGTAATACCTAAACTCCAAATATCTGCTTTAGAATCATATCCTGATTCTTGAATAACTTCTGGTGCCATCCAAAATGGTGTTCCTTTTATATTAATATATAATGTATTAATTTTCTTTTGTATTATTCAATATAAATATAAATATATATAAATTTTATATATATATATATATATATATTCTTTTTTTTTTTTTTTTTTTTTTTTTATTATTTTTGTTATAAATTTTTTTTCTATTTTTTTCTGTATTGATAATTACCAACAAATGTATTTTTTTTAGTCATTGTTGCTGTTAACTGTGATCAATTATTTTAAATTATTAATATATGTATGCATTTTATTTTTTATATAATTTACGAGTTAGAATTAATTAAATCTATAATTCAATAAATTGTTTTGATTTATAGTTTACTCAAATAAATGATATTAACCTGTGCTGATACACCAAAATCAGCTAATTTAACTTCTCCTAATGAAGTTAATAATACTATTTATTTCAATAATAAATTAATTATATTAACATAATATTATTATTTAAAATATTTATTTTATTATTAAATTTTATTATAACTTAATAATTTAATTGTTTACTATTAGCTGCTTTGATATCTCTATGAATTTTTCCTTCTCCATGTAAATAATCCAATCCATATAAGACTTCTCTTAAAATAATAGCAATAAATATTTCTTCAAAGGGACCTGGTTTAAGCTATCAAAATAAAGTAAATATAACACATAATGAAAACAACAAAAAAAAAAAAAATAGTGTTTAATTTTTTTTTAATAATTTTTTTTTTTTTTTTTTTTTTTTTTTTGAAGAAATAAAATAATTATTTACAAGATCAAGGCATGAACCACCCGCACATAATTCAATAATAATCCATAAATAATTATTTTCAACAAAAGATCCAAAATATTTTGTTATATTCTAATGATTTTTTTTTTTTAAATAAAATAATATAACAAATATTAATTTTCTTCTAGAAATATATTTATATTTAAATATTTTAAAATAATTACAGAGTGATCCAATTGAGATAAAATTGTTATTTCTTTCTGTATATCTTTTTTTTTTTTTTTTTTTTTTTTTTTTTTTTTTTTTTTATTTTATTTTATTTTATTTTATTTTATTTTAGAAAAAAAAAAGTAATGTAGTTTTTTTTGTTATTATTTATTAAATATATTAAATTTTATTAATTTAATATATTAATGATTAAATAAATATATATTTACCTTCAATATCATCTTCTGCACTTTCTAAATCAATAATTTTTATTGCTACGGGATTTTTTGTTTTCTTTTCATATCCCTTTTATAGATGTTAATTTAATAATTATTTTATATATATATATGTAATATTTTTAATATTTCAAAAAAAAAATAAAAAGTTTTTGAATTTAAATATATAATTTTTAATAATATGAAAATAATATATCTCTAGACATATTTTATTATCAATTATTTCTATTATTTCTATGGCATAAAATTTTATTCATTCATTGATTTTTTCTTCTTTATTTATAAATATATAGATTTTGTGTTCTTAAAATTAATAATAGCTATCTGTTATTGTTTATCTCAGAATATTTTATCACGATTTTTTTAATAAAAATTATTTATATAAAATAAAATATATATTTATAATTTTGAATTTGATTAATACCTTATACACTTTTCCAAATGCACCTTTGTTATATTACAAAAAATTAAAAAAAAAAAAAAAAAAAAAAA
>JACVTC010000041.1:315000-395000 GCA_016946835.1 Neocallimastix lanati (nom. inval.) | reverse complement strand
ATTTAAAATTATCAAATATATTTGATTACCTTTAGTTTCCTTAGAATTATTGGCTTCGATTACAAATTTTCCGAACTCGTAAATAATTTTTCCATTAGCAATTTCACTTGGTAATAACTTAATTTAATTAAATTAGAATAGATTAGAAGAATATATAAAAAAAAAAAAAAAATTTATTTTACGATTTATTATTTATTATAATTACTTCAGTATCTAAATTATTTTTGTTAAATAGATTTTCTAATTTTTCCACATCGGCTTTAACTGTTATAACATCTTTTAAAGTAATATATTTAAGAATTTTAGGAATTAAACCAAATAATTGAATCCAAAGTGTCTATAAATAAAAAAAAAAAAAAAAATAGAAATTAATATTATAATTTAAATATTACACCTCTAAAATATAAAAAATAATAATATTTTTTATTTTACATTTTTCATTGGTCTACATCTAATCTTTTGTTCTAAATTAATTTCTTCATTTTTCCAATTTGCAAATACTTTGTAATCTCTGTTATCTGTGCATTTTGCTAAATACTCATCAGTAATGTCAATATATTTATCATTAATTGAAGTTAAATAGTTATTTATTTTATCAATAGTATTAAATACTTGAGTAGTTTCAATACGAATAATTTGTTGATGATATAAAATTTGTTGTATTGAATTATTTAATCTATTATAAAATTCTAAAATTTCAATAATTTTTGAGTATGTTTCATTCTTATAAGCTTGGGTAATAACATCTGGAGTTTCAATACGGTTAGACTTATAAATTGATAAATATAGGTTGTAAATATGTAATGGAATTTGAGAAATATACAATGAATCCATTCCTTCAGTATATAAGAAGCTTAAGGTATCAAATTGAATAGAACGAAGATTTAACGATCCACTTAGATCATTGGTGCGGAAAACATCACCTAAAATAGAATAAAGTCTCATTAAAATTATTTTGAATTGAAAATTAAATTTACTTTTTTCAAGACCACGTTCTAAAATGGCAATTGCTTCATAAACATAGCAAGTCTTTTTAGTAGATTTGTAATAATCTATTAAAAGGGAGACAGCTAAAACTAAATAATCATCACCAAATTGTCTTTCGGTATCTTCTAATTTTGTTCCTATATATTCATTGAATAATATTCATAATTAATAATCAAAAGAATTTTTAATTTAATTAAAGTCATATTTAACATAATATTAAATTTATTAAACGATATTAATATTAATATTATTTCAATGTATATGCAATCTACCAAATGGAAGAGTATCTTCATATAATGAAATTAATTTTTTTACATAATTTTTCACATCTTCCTCATTATTTATATCATATCCAATATAAAAGAAAATTTTTTCAATATTAATATTTCTTTGAATATCATTAACTGTTAAATCATTCTATATTATTTGAAGTATTAAATAGTTATTATTGATTTATATAATAGATTAAGAATAATGTATATTACATATATTTTAATATATTTATAAAGTTTAATAGTATTACAATTAAACAATATGTATATTTATATATCTTACAGTTTTAATGAGGCTATTTAATTCAGATTTGAAAGAATTCAAAAGTTCATCTGAATTTAACATATCTAAATATGGAAGTAAATCTTCAAAACAACAATATTTATCACCAAAATTTTTTATATAGTTAATAAAAATATTTTTATGTTTTTCCATTGCGAAACCTAAAATTATTATAAAATAATTAACAATGAATGAATATATATTTTTTATTATTTATCTATAATACAAATATTTTATATATAAAATATAAAATAATAAATTCATAGAGAAAAAAAAAATTACCTGTCATTTCAATGATTCTTTTTTCAAGTTCAATTTCTGCAATAAATGGTGCTCTTTTGATCTTATTCATACCATTTTTTAATTCTTCATTTTGAATTTTCTTAATCCAATCATAAACATTAATAAAATCCTCATTATTTCTTTATTTAAGTGAATATAAATATATATATTTTTATATATATTTTTTTTTATTATATTATGTCATTAAATTTCATTAGTTGTTAATTAATTTTTATTATTAAACATTTATAATCAATACTTTTTAGTCATTTATTATAAAATATTTACAAATAATCTATAGCTAATACGTTTTCTTCTAATAAAATGAATAAAGCATCAATAATATTGTAGAAACAATTAAAGTTATCATGACTAATATATTTAAATATAAGAAATATATATATTAGCATATTATAACAAAAAAAAGAAAAAAAAAAAAAAAAAAGATAAATAAAAAATTAATTATATATTATATATTTATTAATATTGTATACACTTTTTTATAATATTACTCATTATTCTCAATAATTGCTTTACAAATTTCAATTAATTTATTCCACTGTTTTGTCTTACGATTCAATTCAATATTTAATCTGTTTCTTTCGGTTTCAATTTTAATACATTTTGAACCTAATTCACCATTTAATATATCTAAAGCTTCTTTATTTCTATCTTGATCCATAAGTATTGTTAAATACATAAATAAACCTAATTATATATATTTTAGATATTATTCAAAAATAATATTTATTTATATTATATTAGGTAAAAATGTATTCTTAATTTTAATTTTATTTTATTTAATATGAAATACCTTCATAATCAGTTATGAATTCTTTTTCGATAGCTTTTAATACCATTTGTTCAGATAATTTGTTAATAATAGCTTTGGGGCAATCGTTTTGATAACGAGACTATTTATTATTATTAAAATAAAATATGTTAAGTTAAACAAAATATATATATATATATATATATATTTTTTTTTTATTTATTTATTTATTTAATAGAATTAAAAAATTCTAAAGTAGTTTACTTGCAAAATCAAAGACATGATGGCCCAACAGAAATATTTTCCCTTTCTATTAACAACACTATTACTAAACAATTTATTAAGCTTTAAAGCAGTCTATAAAACAAAAGAATTCTTAAGTTAGTTTTTATTTTGACAATATATTTATAGTAATATATATTATTATTGTAAATATATATATTCAACATACTTGCTTTTGTAATTCAAAATTATTAGTTTTGGTTAATGCCATATAATATTGATTAGCATATTCTTCATTTGTTTGATCAGAATCAAAAGCATTTTTAAATAATTCAGCAATTTCATCATCTAATTATTAATTGGAATAATATAATAATTTAATAAAATAATTAAGTGAATAAAATATTATAAATGTACTTATTTTTCCTTTTTTTTTTTTTTTTTTTTTTTTTTTTTTTTTTTTTTTTTTTGTATTTGGAAAAAGGTTATTGTCTGTTACATACACTTTTCAAGGTCTTTTAAAGTTAAATTTAATGCTTGTAAGATAGTTTCGTCTACAGGTTTAGTTTCCATAACAGATCTTGCAAGTTCTTCAGCTTCGTCATATCTATATAATTTAACTAATGCTAAAGATTTCATTGCCTTTTTTATAAGAAAATACATTATACATATCGAAATAAATAATAATGTTGAAATACAGAATAACTATAAACAATTAAGAATAACACGAATATAAAAAAAAAATAAAATTAAATATAATTTTAATTTTTAAATTTAAATTTTTACATTAATAGCTGGGTCATTATGAAATTTCTTTAATGCTTTATTACTTAAAGTGAGAGCTAATCTATAATTTTCATTATAAATAGCATCTAGTATTATTTTTTTTTTTTATTGATAAAAAATAGTCAGATTTGAATTTCAAAATTATATAAAGTATATGCATAAATATTTAAATAATAATACATTAAAGATATAAACGAACAATATAGCAAAAAAAAAAAAAAAAAAAAAAAAAAAAAAAAAAAAAAAATATATATATATATATACCATAAATGTTATTAACAGCTCTATCACTCATATTTATATTTTATTATAAATTATTATATATATATATTTTTTTAAAATATAATATTAAATTAAATAATGTAATTATTAATAATTCAGCATACTTCTTATTCTTAATTTAATTTTAATAATAATAATAATATTATTATTATTATTAAAAACTTTTTTTTCTAATAATAAAATTTGATCCAAAAAAACTTTCTTTTATTGAAATACATCAAATATTTTAAATTAAATTTTTGTATAACATATTAATTATACATCTTTGATAAACCAATCAAACTTTTTCAATTTATAATTATAGAAATTTTATGAAAATAATCGAAAAATAATAAAATTTAAAATAAAAATAAAAATAAAAATAATAAAAATAATTATAAAAATATCAAATAAAAATTTTTAAAATATTCAAAATTTAAAAATATTAAATAAAATAATTAATTAGCATTAAAACAAGTTGAAGGAATTAATATTATAAAATAATTTTGTTTATTTTGCATATTTGCTCCTCTTTGAAAATATTTTATATTGATTTTATTTATATTCAATTATAATAAAAATATATAATAATTTTATTAATGATATATATTATATGATAGTATTTAACTATTTCTATTTTTAAACTATTTAATTCTTAAAAATAAATATCAAACTATAAATTTATAATGTAATAAAAGAAAATAATACTAAACTTATTTTATTTATCATATATTAAAAGAGTTTGCTTTTTTAAAATAAAAATTAATTATTCCAGTCATACAAATGTTGAATATATATTATTTAATAATATATTTTTTATATATTTTATTATATAGAAGACTACCTATATATGTTCAAATATTAATAATATTCATATATTTATTTAAATAAACCAGAACATTTTGTTTAGTAATATATAATATTTTTTTTTTTAAATTATTGAAATTCAATTTTTCAATGTTAATTAAACATATAAAATCAAATATATATGTACTATATTTTTTACTTAATTCAAAGGGAGCTTCTTTAATAAAACAAATTATAATTATTAGTTTTATTTATATATTTTCAATAGACCATAAAAAATGAAATAATTATAATAAATAAAATATTATAATATAAAAGTAAAAAGTAAAAATAAACAATAATTATAATATAACTATTATTATATAATTAAACTTTAATAGAATATTACAATAGAAGAATATAATTTTAAAATTAATTATTTATTTCATATAAATATATATATATATTTATTATTATAATTATAATTAACTGAAAAAAAAAAAAATTAATATGAAGTACATATTTAAATGAAATAATAAAAAAATAACCTTAGTTTTATGAAAAAAATAATATTATTTTTTATTTCATTCAGTAAATAATTTTAATATCACAATATCATGTGGGTATCAATAAATAGTAAATAATTATAAAAATAAAATTAGCCAGCCATTGAACGTTTTCTTCCTCTTAAACGAACTAAGAGAAAATAATTTTTTAATTAAATTATATATACATGTATAATGTATTAATATTTAAATATTTTCTTAAAAAAAAAAAAAAAAAAAAAAAAAAAAAAAAAAAAAAAAAACATTTATTATACCTTCTTCAAATTTTTTATTTACTTGCTGGCCTAAGTCGCCAGCATATTCTAAATATGTTTTAAGAACAACAGTAAACTATTTTACAATATAAAAAGTAATTTATATTTATAATTATTAATTTATTAACAAATTTAGATTAAAAATAAATTTTAAGGAAATTTAATAAATTTTATTTAATTTAACAATTATATACCAATTCTCCTGAATTATGATGTGTACTTAAAAATGCTCTTTCAAGTACATATAAATCAACAGCTTTATCCTCTATTAAATGTGAAGTATATCCTAAACCGAAATCAATCAAAACCTTGTATAAATATAATATAATTAATAAATGGAATTAAAATTTCAAAATTTAAAATCTTGAATATATTTACAACAGTATTATCATCTCTTAAAATCATATTAGATGTTGTTAAGTCACCGTGTATAATATCAATACAATGCATCTTAGCAAGTATTTTTCCTATTTCTTTCATTAAAACTAAAAAAATAATTATATTATTATCAAAAATTAATATGTATATCACAACACCTATAAAAATTTTTATTTTTCATACCTTTAATTTTATCTTTATATTCCTTATTATCTTGATTATTTCTTAAATATTCTTTTACTGTAATACCTTCAATAAATTCCATGTATATAACATGATTTACATTATCAATTAAATATAACGTTGGTGTATTAATTCCAGCTTTTGAACATTTTGCCATACATCTTGCCTCCTTTTTTCATTATTATTATTATTATTATATTATTTTTTTATTAAATAAAAAAAGATAAATATCATTTATTTAATGTTTAATAATAATAATTTAATAAAAAAATAAATATTTAAATAATTACAAGATTATTTAAATGTTTAAATTTTTTAAAAATATTACCTTAACTACTCTTCTTTGAGTTAATTTCTCATCTAAACAAGGTAAACGATATGGTTTTTTAAATCTTTCTTTTGCAATTGCTTTCTTACCACAAAATTCGGTTTGAAAAACTCTCTTTATTAAAAAAAAATAATAAATATCGATTTTTTATAAATGTTTAATATTTCCTTTTCTCTTATCAAAAAATCAAGAAATATATATATATATATCAATTTTTAATAACAAAAAAAAAAAAAAAATATATATATATATATATATATATAAATTTCATTTAATAAATAAATGTAAAAATTAAATAATTATTACAGCTTCTGCTCCTTGTTTTATTAATTTTGATTCAACCTCCATTTTATTGTAGGTAGTTGTTAAAAAATTAAATAATATAAATTATACATATATATTTAATTTTTTATAATTAAATAAAAAGATGATTGGATAAATTTTACAAATTTTTAAGAAAAAAAATAATTTTATATTTCTTTCTGAAAAAATATTGTATTATTATTATTAATATTAAATTTTTAATAAATGATTATTCATTTCCGTTTTTTTATAACTATAATTTAAAAATATTTTTTATATTATAAAATAGAAGTTATTCAAGATACTTCCACTATAAGTAAATAAATAGTATAATAAATTAAAGATATAACTTTGAAATATAAAAATTAATTGATTGTATGAAATTCTAATTATTTCAAATAATAAATATATATTCTTATTAATATATATTTTTATTGAAATTAATAAAGTCTTAACATTTTATTTTAATAAATAAAAAGCAAAAATATATATATTCATTTCTATAATCGATAAATATTAAAAAAAAAAGAAAAATTCAACGAATTACAACAAGAATAATCAACAATCTAATATGAAATATGTTTTAAATAATTTTAAATTAATAGATTAAATATAAATCGTAAAGTATAGAAAATAAAACGCATTTCTGTAAATTGTTCAGTTTTTGATAATTAAATATATATATATTAAAATTAATTATTCAAAAAAAATTATTTTTATTAATCAAAGAAACATTTAATTGAATAATTTTATATATATGTGTGTGTTTAATATAAGAAATGAATATATTTATATATTAATGGTTAAAAGGTTTTTTATTAAATTAATTAAAAAGTATTAAAAATAATATAAAAATATATGTTTATATATGTTAGATGCCTAAACTATTAAGTACAATAATAAAACTCAAAAAATAAAAATAAAAATATTAATAAATTTATTTTATTTTAATTTTAATATATTATTATTATTTTCATTATTATTTTGTTTATTTTTTTTTTTACTATTACTATTTATGATTTATAATTACTGTTTATTGTATATTATTATTATTTGTTATTTATTATTATTATTGTTATTATTAAATCGGTATTAATTTAAAACAATTACTAAATTACTAAATTAGTCTACCTTCACTTTATATTTATATGTAATTTTAAGGTAAATAAATAATTATCAAATATGTAAAGTCTCAACACAAACACCTGGACGAATTAAAAATGTTTTCTATAACTGAAAATTTTCAATTAATTAATTTAAAATCAAAAGTTGTAATTGATTTAATACTTGTATTTATCTTTTAACTTTTTGAATTTATAATTATAATTATTAAATTATTCAAATAAGATATAATATTTAATAAACTATATTTATTTATTGAATTAATTTTATTAACAAAATTAAATTTTAATATTTAAAATAGTATTATTTTTATTAATAATATTTTAATAGATTATTGAAGAACATGAGTTATGATTTATATAAGAAAATTTAAAAAATTTATTAGCAATTTTTAAAGAGCAACTACTTAAGGATAATGATGATTATGAAAAAAGTGAAGAAGAAGAACAAGAATATAAAGAAATGGAAATATTATTATGGATAAATTAGTAAAATAGATGTAAAAGATGATATTAATAGAGAAACCAGTAATGATGAATAGGAAAATTGATATATTTTTATTTAAAACTTTTTTTAAAACATTAAAATATAGATTTATAATAAATTATATAATATAATTTAATGTATTATTTAATTTATAAATTGTGTATTACATTACATTACAAAACTCTTCTTTTAGAAATTTATATAATAATAATAATATATATTTTATAATTTTAATTGAATATAATACAACTTTTCTTCCTTAGTACTAAATATACAAATATTTAATATATATATTTAAATTTTATAATTTAAACTTCTTTCAGAATATATATATATAAAATTATGTTTATTAAAATGTAATTGTATTTAAAGTAAAAATATTTTTTTTAAAAAAAAAGTATTATTGAAAATAATATTATTAAAGTTTTAATTAATAGAGATTAAAAAATACAATATATTTAAATTTAACTATAAATATTGAAATAAAATAAAAAAAATATTTATATATTCTAATTAAAATACTTCTTTTATTATAATTAAAATACTTCTTTTTTCATATTATTATAAATATTAATATAATATCTGTTAAAATTTTATAATATATATAAATATATTTTAATAATAAATGTTTTAAATATACTTTATTTTTTATTGTATAACTAGCTTAAAAGAATAATTTTAAATAATAAAGGAATAAATTCATTTATAAATTAAATATAAATTATTCAATGCATTTATTTTAATTATAAAAAATTAATAAAAAATTTAATTGCTTTATTATTCTATTAAATTATTAAAGCTGTAATTATTTTTCCTATTATTATTACTGTTGTTATTATTAATGTTGTTGTTATAATTAGCAATTAGCATTAGTGGTACTTTTATTGAAAAGTAAGCAAAAAAAATAAAAAAATAAAAAAAAAAAATAATAATAATCCTAAGTTTATAATAATTTAAAAAAAAGTAATAATAATCCAAAATTTATACAATAATTAAAAAAATAATAAAATAATAAATTAAATTAAAAAAAATCAATATATTATTGAAAAATTTGCTAAGTACTCTCCAATAAATTTTAAATAATAATAAATTACTATTAGAATATATTGAATACTTATTTTTATTATTTAAAATTTTTAAATTTAAATTTTTACTTCAATAAAAATATGTAAAAATGAAAAAAAAAAAAAAAAAAAAAAAAAAAGCATTTAAAATATATTTATTAATATTAGGTAGTACATTATAATATATATATTTTATTAAAAAAAATAAATAAAAAATTTTACTATAATTTAAAGTATGAAACTTTAATTTATATGTATATATATATTTTTACATTTCAAATTTTATTAAAATTTTTATATTTATTTATATTTATATTTATATTTATATTTATATTTATTTTATTTTTATTTTTATATTTATTTTTATATTTATTTTTATATTTATTTTTATATTTATTATTTATTATTCAATATTTAATATTTATATTTATATTTATATTTATATTTATATTTATATTTATATTTATATTTATATTTATATTTATATTTATATTTATATTTATATTTATAGTGATATATTATTTATATATACGTATATTTATATATAATAAAATTTATATATATTTATATTTATATTTATATTTTTATTTATATTTATATTTATATTTATATATATTTATGGAATTATATATAACAATATACTTGTAATCTATTAACTTTAAATTTTGGTAATTTTTAAAAAATAATTAATATAAAAAAAGAAATGATGATAATTAATTATTAAAAAATAATAAATAATAACATAAAAATTAAAAATTATGTTATATATAATAAATATTTTAATGGTTATATAAAGATAAAAAATAAATACAACTTTACAATAATCTTTTATATATTAATATTAATATTAATATTAATATTAATATTTATATTTTTTATTTTTATCTTTATTATAGTTTTTTTTTTTATTATTATTATTATTTATTAATATTATTATTTTTTTGTTTTTGTATTTTTTAGTTTTTGTTTTTATTATTGTTTTTTGTTTTTTGATAACTATTTTCTTTTCATTTTTCAAATTTTTAATATTTTTGATTATGTCAAAATCTATTCATAATTAATTTCTTTTATTGAACTATTTATATAAATATATATATTGTAAAGAATTTTACATATATTCGTAAAGCATTATTAATTTACATTATATTAATGTTTATTTTAATTATTCAAATACTTTCTATTATTAAATCATATTTTCATTAAATATATCAAATTTTAAAAAATAAATATAAATAAATAATAATATATAATAATTCTATTTATTCATTTTTTAAAGTCGTCATAAAGTCGTCATAATTATCTTAATAAATTTATAACAAGATAAAAAATATGACTAAAATTATAATTTTATAAAACATATTTGAATACTTATTTAGATAATTAAATTATTAAAAAAAAAAAAAAAACTCTAAAGAACAAAAGAATTAAATTATATTATTATAAAAAAATATAATATATAATTTCTTATTTAAATTTAAATTTTAAATATACCATCATAATACCCCCAATAATTTTATTAATTATTTTCATAATTATATCACATATATATATATATTTTATTAAATTACTAATTTATTTAATCATAACTAACAGTAAAATTCCAAAAAAAAAAATAGTAAACGATATTAAAAGAAATTTCAATACTGAAGTACATTACACTAATATTTAATATATACAAACACCATATAGACAAGCATAATAATCTTTAGAACTTAATATACTATTAAATATTAAATTTTATTACAATTTATAAAAAAAAGCCTTCTGTTAAATTAATTTTTATATAATAAAAATATAAATATAAATGTTTATATAAAAATAACAAATAATATTTTCTATCTTCCAGTATTTTTGTTTATAATTTATTTTATAATATAATAATGCGTAATAATTTAAATTCAACTATCATTACACCTTTATCACCAAAAAATCAGAAAGCATTAAATTCAAAAATAATTAATAATGAAATTTATAGTGAAATTAGTCCAGAATTTTTAAATAACAAAGCAACAAATAAATTTATTTCTTCAAATAATCAAAGCAATGATACTTCTAATTTTTTATTATTTACCCCTGCGGATGTATTTCATAACAATATATCTGTAACAACTACTTTACCAAAGGCAGTTAAATCAATATATTCTAGCACAACTTCTGCCGAAATAGAAAATTCAAATTTTTTCAACTTTTCATCTAGTATTGATACCATAAATAAAACAAATTTCAATAATAATTATAATAATTCTTCTTTATTTGATACATTTAATAATAATATTGAAACTTCTTCTTTTGAAAACAGTAATATTTCTATTTACAATTTATACAATAATAATAAGAAAAGAGTGAATAATATCGAAATTACTGATAAAGAAGAAAATGATTTAAATATTAACACAAAAAATATTACAAATTATAATTTAATTCCAAATAATATGAATAATGTATGCAAAAGTGAAAATAATACTATTAGATTAACAGAAAATATATTTGAAAAAGGTAACAAAAGAATAATTGCAAATAAAATAAATTTGTTAACTTCTCCTTTATCAAGCAATCAAAATAATTTAAATAAAAATTCTCCTTTATCAAACAATCAAAATAATTTAAATAAAAATTCTCCTTTATCAAACAATCAAAATAATTTAAATAAAAATTCTCCTTTATCAATCAATCAAAATAATTTAAATAAAAATTCAACAATTATTACCATTTCAAATACAATTAACTCTAATAATATTAAAAGTAATTCAATTGAAAGTACAGAAAATAGTATCGATAGCTCATATAATTATAAACGAAAATTTGAATCATATGAAAATGTTAATGAATTGATTGAAAGTGAGACATTTTTATTTAAAAATGAATTAATTAAAGAAAATAATTTAACACTTGTTAACAAAAGAATTAAACTAAAAAATATAAGTAAAGAGTCTTATCAATTAATAAATAAATTTAACGATTCTTTCATTAATAACAAATTAAATAATAATTTTAATATAGATAATAGTAAAAATGACAAAGGTAAATAATAAAAATTTTTTTTTTATAATTCAATTATATATAATTAAAAATTTAATATAAATTTAATATATGATGACTATATTGTTTATTATACTTATTTATATATCAACTAATAATTTAATGAAAAATAAAAATTGGATTGGATGTAGAATTAAATGAAATATTAATTAAAAATGCTGATAATGAAGTATATATCAAACAAAATAACTATTCTAAAGAACATTTATCTTTTGAATTAAATAATAATAATAATATATCAAAAAAAGAAAATAAATGTAAAATATTATTGCCTAATGTGAATATGATAACTAAATCCTTTAATAATAATAATAATGATAATAAAATCAATCAGTTAAATATTACAGAAAATTTAAATAATATAAAAAATATAAATGCTTGTAATTTAACCAAAGTAAGTGTATTTAAGAATAAAATAATAAAATAAAATTAAAATATAAAATAAAATAAAATAAAAAATAATAAAGTAAAATAAAAAATAATAAAATAAAATAAAATTAAAAATAAATATATGAAATGTCAAAATATATTATTGATTTAGATTATATACTAATATTTATTTAATAATATATATAATTTTATAAATGGTAAATGTTATAAAGAATGAAACTGTCGAAAAGGGTAAATTAAAAAAGAATAATGAAAAGAAAACAAAATTAGTTATTAAAATTAGTAAAAAAATGTTAAAGCAACATGACCGTTATAATAATGATAGAAAAAATGGTAATTATTCATAATTCTATCACATAATTGAATTAATAAAATTAATAATTATTATAATAAAAAATTGAAGTAATAAAAATATTTTTGATAAGAACATGAATAAAAATAAAAAAAATATTTAATTAACAATAAAATCAAAAAATAATAATTATTATAAATTTAATATAAATTCATTATTTTATATATATATAATTAATAGCATCTTCAGAAACTAAGTTTTCAAAAAATAGTGTAAATGAATTAGTATTACCATCAAAATTAAAATCATTAATTACTATGAGTCGTTCTCAGTATTCTTATATAAGTGATAATAATCAAAATACACCATTTGTACACACTCCAAAGGAATCACGCCAAATAAAAAATATTGCAGAACAAATTTATAATGTATATATTATAATAATTATATTAATACTCATATATAAATAAAATAAATTATTAAATATAAAGTTAATTATATATAAAAATATATTTTATTAAATTAGTTAAATAGCATGTATCGCTATACAGATGAAACATTATATTTAACAATGAATTATATCTATAGATATACAAGATCGGTAAATAGAATTCAATCAAAAATGTTAGAATTGATTATTTTAACTTCTATGTATATTGCTGGAAAAGTAACTTTTTTTTTTTTTATAAATAAATATTTTGTTCTTAATGATATATATATTAAATTAATAAATATATATATATATATATATAAATGAATAGTTCAATGAAGAATTGAATGAACCTACAATAACTGATATTATATCATCAAGTACATCAATAATTAAAATGAGTGATATTAAGGTATTAATTTTTTTTTTTTTTTTTTTCAGTGCTTAACAAAAAAAAAAAAAAAAAAAAAAAAAATAATAATAATAATATTAATAATAAAAATAACCAATATATATATATATTACTTACATAATAACAGAAAATGGAAAGAAAAATACTTGCAAAATTGAATTGGAATCTCTACATCACCTCGCCTCAAGTAATTATATAGATTTATATTAATTCGTCTATATTATAAAATATATATTAAATTTTTCAAATATTAATTGTACTTTATAATTTAATAGAGTATTTTGATTGAATATATGGATTATTTGAAGAAAACTACAGGTTTAGCTAAACCAATTGAAAAATATATATCATCATTTAGAGCTTTCAATTATATAATTAATAATAGTATGTTCATATATATTTTGATTTATATAATTATTATTATACTAAACAATTTTATCTTTAAATTACTAGATTTTGCTGAATTTATATACCCAGTCTATATTCTTGCATTTTCTGAATTACTTATATTACCTGCTAATTTTAATATTAATAAAAATTCTATTATAGAATTTCTATCATTAAATGAAGTAAGTCATCACATTTTATATATATTTGTTATTTATTCAAATATTGAATATATTTAATATATAGAAAATATATTATTTTTTTGAAAAAATTTTTTAATTTATTTTTTAATACAATTCGCATATTTTTTTTTTAGGATGAAATTAAGCAACTTAATGATTGCATTCACCTGTTATTTGAAAGGGTTAAAGAAAGAAGATTTAAAAAAATCTCAATAAGAAATTACTGTATTTGTGAAAATTGCATTAGAAAATATAAAAAATAATATTTACTATACACTAATATAATATAAATAACCCATATAATAAATAGTTTTTAATACTAAAATTTCTAATCTATTTAATAATTTTTTTAAAAAAACGCATATTATTTTATTTAATGAAATAATAATCATAATATAAATAACTTATAATCAGTAAAAGCCTTTGTTAAAATCATCATCCTAGTTCATAATTTATATAGCATCTTTTTTGTTGTTGATAAAAAAAAATAATAAATAATTATAATCATATTATCATTTATTTTCAAAGTACTAAACATTATAACTTCTGTAAATAACTAAGTAATATATATAAGTCAATGACAAAAAAAACAAATAAATAATAAAAAATGATATATAGTTAGCATAAATAATTTTAAACTTATTTGAATGTTTTCTATTATCATATTTATTCTTTTTATTTATTTATTTATTTATTTATTTATTTATTTATTAATATATCAACTTATATAATTTATAAAAATGAATACTTATAATAATGTTCAGATAGCTTTAAATAAATATATATATATATATATATATATATTTAATAAAAAATAGCAATAAAAAATAATTTACTATATATTATTATATATTTTTATAAATAGAGGATTGTAAAAAATATTTATTATATCTTAATGTAAAGATAAACCATATTTGATTGAAAGTTTAAAATTTTATAATATTTTATATGAACATTAGATTAAATATTTAATGAATTAGTATTAAATATTTAAAAAAAAAAAAAAAAAAAAAAAAAAAAAAGAATAACTTCTTAATAAAAACAGTTATTTTAAAAAGGAAAAAATTAAAAAAAGTATGAATAAACCAATTATTAAATAAATACAGATTTCGCTTTAAAAGGATCATCAAATTGTCTAAATCCTTGCTTATTTCTTAAACCAACTGATAAATTTAGATTATCATTAGTTGAATTTTTATCAATATTATTAAAACTTGAATAAGGGAATTTCTTTTCTTCATCAATAAATTTATTAGACATTAAATCAAACATTTTATTTGATGTATCTTCGGTATTATCAATTTTCAATAACTATTAAAATATATGATTAAAAAATTTAATTTTAATTAAAAATTAATATTTCATATATAATTACAAAATTACTTATATTAAATTATAATATAAAGAAATAATAAATAAATTATTATTAAAAAAATCATAAATGAATTTAATTACCGATTCTAGTGGTTTATAATTACTATCCCAAACATATGTTAATATTGGTTGTTCAGGTCCATATGTATAAAAAGATATATAATCATCTAAAGGATGATATACAATACCCATAATTGGCTGAGAAATAGTTAAATTTTCATATTTTGCAACCAATTTTCCTGTCATCGAATTGAAAACGAAACTAATATAAAATTAATTAAAATATATTAAATAATATCAATAAATATCATAAATTATATAATTCAGTTATTTTTTTTTAAAAAAAAAAAAAAAAAAAAATTAACAAAAATAAAAAAAGAAAGAAAAAACATACACTTGACCATTTATTGAACCAGAGAATATATAGGTACCACAAGGAGAAAGTATACTTTTTATAGGATAATGACTAGATGGAAGTGAAGTAATACATGTTAAGACCTTGAATAAACGAACATCCATCATATATATAGTATTTCCTAAACAATGTACTAATAGTTGACGTTCATTTGGATGAAGTCTTATACAGTTTATTGGATCAGACTAGAAATTTTTAAAAATATGACAAAGATATTTATGATATTAACAATTTCTTTCTCTTTTTTTTTTTTTATTTATTTATTTATTTATTTGAATATAAATATTATTTATATATTAAATTTTGTAAATTACCTGTGTTGGTATAACTTTAATACATTTATAATTATTGTAACCAACAGAATCATTAACTCTACAACTCCAAACTCTAATAACACCATTTCCATCCGCGCTAAATAATCTAATACCAGTTGATTCAATAGCTAAACTATTAATTGTGGATTCATGACCTGTTAATACATATGCTGGTAAGAATTGAGTTTGATGATGATTAGGTGTTTGTTTTAAAAGTTCAATATCATTATAAATATTTTGGTCATATTTCCAAAAACGAATTTTTCCATCATATGAACCAGTAATAACGGTAATTCTTATTTATAATTGTAATTAAATAAATATATTAATAAATTTATTAATTTTATAATATATATTTATATGTAATAAAAAGGAATTTATAAAAAGATCATATACTTATTATCCTGTCCAATAATAGGGTGAATTTGGATACAATAAACATAACTTGGATGCTGAAAGATTGTTGACGGACGAATAGTAGTTTCGGACTGAATAGACCAGGCTCTGACAGAGCCATCTGCTGATGCTGAAAATAAATGTCTTTATATTTTATATTGTTTTTTTTATATAAAATTAAAATAATTATAACATCAACCCAATTATTAATAATAATAATAATAATAATAATAATAATAATAATAATAATAATAATAATAAAATGAAAAATAACATTGAATAATCAAAATTATAATTTATTCTTATAATAAATACATACTTATCATCATGAGACCATTTTATATCATATACTAAATCTTGATGACCTGTTAACGATGCAATTTTATCACCTGAAACTGTATCAAAAATTTTAATTGTAGTAACAGAATTGATACTTGTACTTGCAATAGCAAATAAATAACCAAGATGGGAATATTCTGCTGAAAGACAACCCCTTTTAATGATAAAAATATAAAATGACAAAAGATGAAATTATAATTTTCTTAAGACGAAAAAATAATAATAATAATAATAATAAATACCTTTCCCCACCATCAATACGAAAATGAAGATGATTAGGAATTTTACATAATTGACCATCCTCTCTTCTCCAACTTGGCTAATATATATCATAGAAAAATAATTTACATAATTAATAATAAATTAAATTTAACATTTTTAATTATTGTAATTAATATTCATCATAATTTAAACTGAATAAAAAGTAATAATTACCTTTTGAGAAAAATTAATGAAGCTTTTATATACAGGGTCCAGAATTTTCTTCTTTGATAAATATGTATCAATTAACTAATATATATAAATATTAAAACCATATTTTTATTTATATTATGAAAATATTATGAATTATTGTAAAAATAATATATTACTTGATTATAAGTCCAAGCACCTATTTCTTTTTCATTTGGCATTTTTGGTCTATATGAAACTTCCTTTGTTTCAGGTATTTTTTGTGAGTATATTTTGACAAATCTATAAATTATTTTAATTAAATATAGTATATTAAAATTATATATAAAAAAAAATTAGAAACATATTATATTAAAATTTCTGTGTTTCCATCTAAATTAACATTATTAAATTTCATATTACTTACAGAGTTGATTGATATTTAACAAGCTTCCTTTTCCAATATTCAATCACTTCTGGTTTTTTTGGATCTTGATTCTTTATTAACTTTTTTGGATATTTATAAAGTTGAAGTCGTCTCTATAAAGTTTGTTTTTAAACCATAATATTAATATATTATAAACAATATATATATACTTCAAAAATATAATATAAAATAAAATACATTAACTTACAGTATGTTCGGTATTAACCATATCATGAGTTCCAATTAATTTTAAAAATGCCCATGCAATTCTATGCCATCCATCTTTATCCCTAAATTTTTATATTATTTATTAATATTTTTAAATATTCTTCTTTTTGATTTATTTATACACTTACTATATTATAATTTTATTTTATATAAATATATATTAAAAAAATTACTTTTTTCTATCCTCAGCTCTTTCGACAAAATCTATAATTTCAAAAAATATAATTACATTCTTACGAACAACATGCAAATAATCTTCATTAATATATAAGCCTTGATTCCAACGAGGTATATTTGTATGATTTTTTTGAAGGTAATATGGCTTAGAATAATTAAATAATAAGTTATATTTAAAGTTAATTTGAAAAAATATATATATATATTTTTAATAAATATAAGTTGATTTTACTATATATATTTATATATTATATGTTATTGAATTTTAAATATATACCTGAGTTAATATTGGCATTATATATCCTACTTCAGAATTTTCATAATATGATGTTGCAGGACGTAATGCACTTGATTTTGTAAGATATTTTTCAGTATTAATATCTTTAAATATAATATATATTTATTAAAAAATTTTATATTTAATCAATATACAATTTTGATATATAATTTTAAAATTATTCAATGTATTATTAAATAATTTATGTATTATAATTTTTTATTATTATATATATTTTTTATTTACTCCGTAAAATGAAATTAATAATAATGAATATAACAATTACCCACAACATGAACCTTTACTAAAGGATGAACATTTCTAATGTTCAATTCTAACGGATCTGTTCTATAAATATGAATACAAATATTACTATTTTTAAAATCTTCTGGTTTTTTCTTTAAATTTTCAAAAATATTATTTTCATATGGATATTCTTCTAATTTTTCAATAATTGTACTATTTTCATCTGATAATGTTTTTGATTTATGTTCTTTTATATTTTAAATATTAATTTATATAATAAAAAAAAAAGGAATAAAAATTTATGTTTAATATTTATATATATAAATTAAAAAAAAAAAAAAAAAAAAAAAAAAAAAAAAAAAAAAAAAAAATTATTATATTTAATACTAATATAATTTAATACTAATATAATTATATTACTTCTAGAATGTTTTTTATGATTTTCTTTTGTTAAATCATCATTATCAACAGAATCATGTCTATTTTTTGATTTCGATCTTGATCTTGATTTATGATGACTACGACTTCGGCTATGTGAATGTGATTTAGATCGTGATTTCTTTGTTTTTTTCTTTTCTGGATTTATATCCTCTTCTAAATATTCATTAACCTTTGTTTTAACACTTTCAGTAATGGATGGTGTATATCCTTCAGGATAAAATGTGATAATATCTTTATTATCATTTGTATTTTTAGGAGTTTCTGATATGGGCATTACTGGTTTTATAGCTAAATCTTGATCATCTTCATCATTATTTTTTTCTTTTATTGAATTGTTTGCTCTTTTTTTTCTTATAGATTCATCTGGTATAGGTGCTGGAACATTAGCATGTCTCTTAATTTTCTTTTCATTTTTACTACTTGAATCTTTGTCTTTTGATTTATGATGTTTCCTTTTCTCTTTTCCTTCATTCGACTTTTGTCCTTCTTTTTTATCCTTTAATTCTTCTTCATCGTTTATTTCATTCGGTTTATTGTCATTTTTTTTTTCTTCATTTTTTTTTATTTTTTTATCTTTTTCGTTTTTCTTCTGCCTCTCTGATTTACTACCTGACACAGACAAAGAATGAGATCGAGATTTTTTCTTTTTCTTTTGTTCATCCATATCACTATCCTTTCCCATATTATGAGAATGTCTCAGTTTTGAAGTATCATTAGATACTGAGCGTTTTGCAGATGTATGATTTGCAGTATTCTTATCTCTACTCTCAATATTTGATTGTTGACTTGGTAAAACTTCTAAGCTTGTATATTTTCGTAATACATTTTGTCTTAGTTCCCTCATACTTTCATTACTTTTATATAGTGGCAATTCATTATAACTTGAAGTTAATCTATTTTTAGGTTGATTAAAACTTTCTCCATCACTTGAATATACTGATACTTGATTAGATATAGAAACTGAACGGCTTCTTGAAAGTGATCGATTTCTTGAAAGAACACTAGAAGATCTTTGTGGCATACCATTTGACATATCATTTTCGTTTTCCAATTGTGTCTTTGAATTTTTTAAATTTATTTTTTTAGGACTTAAAGGTCTTGGATAGGTAGGTACTATTGATGAATTTGAACCTCTCATCTTTGAATATTTTGAAATATCTTTATTTTCTTCGTTTTCTTTATTTTCTTTAATATCATTTCTACTACTAGTATGGGATTTAAGGGATGATTGATCTTTAGATGATGAATAATCTCTTACTTTATCTTTTAAACGTTTTTCGCGATGTCTTTGATTAATACTTAAACTGTTTAATGAAGCTGAATCATTTTCATTCTCTAATTTTGTTTTATTAGTTTTCTTTTTTTCATTTCTAGTTTTTTTTATAGAAATATTTTCTTTATCACTATTTTCATTCAAATAACTTTTATTTTTTGAATTTTGATGGTTACTACTTCTAGAATGATCATGTTTACTTTTTTTACTTATTTTTGATAATTCATCATTGTCCTTTTTATGTCGTCCACTACTATTTTTATGTTTTCCTTTATCTTCAGTATTATTTATATCAGGATTATCTTTATCATAATATCTTTCATTTGGAGATAATTTTTCTTTTGTTATATTAAATTTATCATCGCTTCTATTATGACTAGAGCTATGATTATGATTATTACTATGATGATGTTTTGAATTGTTATCTCCTCTTTCTCTTTTAGGATGACTTGATGATGATCTTTCTGAAGGAGTATTTAAATATTTATATGAATGAGAGGGCAATCTAGTATTTTTATCTACTCCTTCACTTTTAATAGATAATATTAATGATCTAGAATCTTTTTTTGATGATAAAGAAATTGTAGAATTCTTTAATAAATTATCATTATGATTATTTATTGAATTAGATTTATGATGATGATGATGATGATGATTTCCTGAAGGTGAGGCATTTTCTAATAAAACACTTTTAACGTTATATCTTATTTTTATTTTTGGATTTTCAGACTTATATTATATATACATACATAATATATATATATATGAATTATATATTAATATTAATTATTACGCAACATTAATTTTCATTATAATAATTTATATATTTATATTAATAAACTTTTTTACACTTCATCATTACTCACACTTTGAGGCCTATTACCCACAGGTTTACGAGTTAATGATCTTGATCTTCTTATTTCATCATAATATTCTGAATTATTATCATTTACCCTTTCCGTTACTGAAAAATCCCTTTATATATAAATATTATATATTTATCAATGTTTTAATGATATTAATATATATGATAGATGATAGATATTATAAAAATAATACACATTACTTTAAATTTTAAATAAAATATATCATCAAATTATATTCCTTATTTCTTATTTTACATTAATCTTACTATACCTTATGTCATTATATTTTGACATGCTTATTACTTCTATATTTTTTAATTTAAAATAAATTAAATTTATATATATATATATATATATATTTTTTTTTTTTTTATCTACTTCTATTTATTTTTTGTTTTTTTATTCTACTTGTTTTTAAATATTCTAATAAATATTATTAAGTTCTTGTCAAATTTATTTTTAAATAGCTCGTACTTATTTATATGTCAATTTAATATATTTATATTTATAAATTGTTATTATAATTTATTTTATTTAATATTATATATTATAACGTTTTATTTAAATTTTAATATTTGTCAATTATTTAGTTAGAATCTATTAAGATATAAAAATATTAATTGTTATTATATCAAATATAGAATAAATAAGTAAATTATTTTAAATATATAATAATGATAAATATACAACAAAAAAATGCTGCTCGTTAATGGATTATTAAATTATAATTTAAATAATATAAAGATTATTGATATTAATACGAATTTTATTAATTTTTATTTGTTTCTTTTTAAATTTATTGTTAAATAATTGGTGTAAAGAAAAAAGTGTTTACTTTTACTTTCTTATTTAATAATTAAACTTTTTAAAATTACAAAAAAAAAAATTAATTATTAATTAATATTTAACAACTTTATATATTTAATTAAAATTTGTTAAAAAATTATTAATATATAAAAGAATTTTTTCTTTTTAAATAAAATTAAATTAAATATATATTATTCCATAAAAAAATTTTTTCTAACAATTCATAATTTAAAAAAATGTATATTTAATACTCATTATTATATATATTTGTTCCCAATTTCATAAATATTAAGTAATAAAATTAATTTATAAAAGGGTTATGTAATATCTATATAAAATTTTTCGGAGTTCATGTAAATGAAAAATATTTTTTATTATATTATATTTGTAAATAATAAAATTAAATAATTCATATTAAATATTGTAAATATTGTTATATATAATTTTAAATAGATATATAAATAATTGAGCATTTAAAGCTTTTCTTATTTCTTATAAATATTAAACTATAAATATTAAACTAAAGATTTTATACATGTATTATTAAAGATAGATAAATCAAATAAATCTATATTTTTGTATTATTTCGTGTTATTTGTTCTAGTTATTATTTTTTATTTTTTTCAAAATTTCTTCCTTTTTAAATTTCATTGTTTCATATAAAATTTTTATAAACCACCAGGTAATGTACCAATGTTCATACCCCAATTACCAAGTTCTTCTACGTTAACTTCTTCATTTTCATTATCATTAGTATCATCAAAGTTGATATCCCCATCAAGATCAGTCATGTTCATATCAACATTTCCATTTAGATTATGGAACTTTATGAATTTCCTTTCTTCTCTTTTCATCTTCTTTTGTATACGCTTTAAGTCTCTATTGGTTTGTGGATTAATTAATGATTCTTCTGTTATTTTTGGTTTTTCAACAATATCTAATTTTGGTCCCTTCTTTTTCATATTAATACGAATTTCTGGAACTGCATCTGATTCATTCATATTACTATCTTCATCCATACTATCCTTATTAACTTGTTCTGGCATAATAACACTTACTGAATTATTATTATTAAGGCTACATTAAAAATAATGATTTTATTAAATATTAAATTTACATTTTTTTTTTTTTTTTTTTTTTTGAAATAATATATATATATTATTAGTATTTATAATATAAAATATATAATTATAACAAAAATTTTATTTTATAAATAAATATTATACCTATCGTCATTCATCATATCATCATCATTAGATTCCCCAAAGTTAAAACCTGGAATAACAAATTCCTTACTAAAACCTTGAACAATGCTTGATGAAACGTGGACATCTTTTCTAACTGGAGGAATAGTATAATATGGTATTTTTCCATTATTCCAATCTTGGATAACCGATCTAGCGGTTGATTCAATATCTGGAATGCCTCCCTATTTTATTTTTATTAAAAAAATAAAAAATAAAATATAATAAAATAAAATAAAATAAAAAATTATAATTAATAATTAAATATAAAACAAAGGCTTATATATTGATTTAATCTTCATATAATATATTTTAATAAATTCTAATATTCACTCTCTTTAATTTTCCTCTTGAAGCTGCTAATTTCAATAAAAAGTCATGTGATGACTCAAAACTTGGGATATCATATAATTGCATTAATTGTTCTGTTTGACATCTAGAAACAATAACTTCCACTATTATAAAGGATAATTATATTATATGATTAATATTTTTATTTCATATTACTATATTATATTTAATATATATCCTAAATATCTACCAGGTGTAACTGGATCATCAAGCAATTCAACTTTAACACAATTTCTAAGTAAAACTTCAGCTGCATTACTACCATCTTTTTTTGCTTGAGTAAAAACGATACCCGGACAATCTAAAAGTTTAATATTTTTATCTAAATGAATTTGTTGAGCATTCTTTGTAACACCAGGAGTAGAACCAACATTGCAAACTTTTGATCTCTTTAATGAATTAATAACACTTGATTTACCAACATTTGGAAAACCAATAACACCAACAGTAATAGATGTCTTAATATTAGCATTTCTACAATAATTTTTTAATAATTTAATTAAATTATCAGCACCAATACATTCACTACTATTAAGCATACTGTCTGAAGCAGCCTCAGCTGATACATTTAATTGACCAAGATTAGAACGTTGATTTTGTGTTGAGGCTTTAAAAGCAATAGTTGGATATTCATTTCTTAAATATTTGAGCCAATCATTAACAACATCTTTTGGAACTAAATCTATTTTTATATGTATTACCATATTAAAAACATCGTATTTAATATGTTACATTTATAAATTTATATATATTTATATAATTTTTAACAAATTTAATTATTTATTTATTTATTATTATTACTATTTTTTTTTTATAAATTATTTACTATATAAATATAACATAATATTATTAGAAAATAGTTAACTTACCAATTTTATTTAAAATTAATATAATTTTTTTATCAACACCACTTTCTAAAATATCTTGTTCAATTCTCTTAGTACGACATCCTAATGGATCACGAGCATCTAAAACTTCTAATACAACATCAGCATTATCCAATACCTTTTTAAATTCTTTGAAATAAGCTTTTCTAGAATTATCTTTTTGACCAGTAGCAGCACCTTCAACAGCATATGAACCTTCGAAATTATCTGAAATGTTAACTTGATTATTATTAAATTCACGGCTACGAGCATCAGCATCTCTAGCTAAAGCAGAAAGATCACCAATATTAAATGTTCTATTTTTATTTTGTAATACATTTCTGGCAGATCTTTGTCTATCTCTTTCATTCTTTAACTATTAATATTTTATATTCAAATAAATATATAATAATAAAATTAATATAAATTACATATCATAAAAAAAATATTGGGAAAAAAATATTATAATAGTTAAAATATTTACATATATATTTAATTATTATATTAATTAAAATGGTAAATATAAAAATATTTACTTTTATTATAAAATAAATAATTATAAATATTTACCTTTTTATCCATTCTAGCTTTAACACCAGCTAAATTTGGTAATCCTGGATCTTTTTTTAAAGATCCTTTAAATTTAATAATTAAATATTATATATATTATTATTACATTTATTACATACATTAATAATTTCTTCTCATATAATCGATATATAATGTTATAAATAAATTAAGTTCATACTTTGACTATTTAAAGGATTATTTCTTTTTCCTTTTCTGTCATCTCTACTATTTTGTCCCTCTATTATAATAATTTATATATTTAATATTTGTATATATATATATATAATAATTAATACTTATTTATTATTTTTCAATGTTATTTTATTTTTTTTTTTTTTTATTTTTATTTATTTTATTCTATTATTAATATTATATCATCGAAAATCCAAATATTTTTAATTTAATTATTAATAATTATTTCTGTATAAAATTTCATGATTAATATTTTATTTTAAGCTCAATAAATATTAAATTATTACTCTTCTTAGCCATTTTAAAGTATTTGGTATATGAATAATTTTTAAAAAATATAATATAATTAATATATAATTTTTATTTAATTTTTATTTAACAATATATATTTCTAATTCTATATATAAAAATTAAGGTATAATAAAAGGTTTTATATTTTATAAAATCCTAATTTTAGAGATTTATCATTAAAATATATAATAATAAATACAAAACAATAAAACAAATAAAAAATATATATATATATATGAATTTTATTTACTATTATTAATACCTAAAAAAAAAAAAAAAAAAAAAAAAAAAAAAAAAAAGCATTTCTTGAATATTATTGGTCAATTTAATTACTATTTCAAATAATATTATGATTTTTAATATATTTCAATTTATTAAGCAATAATCTTAATTACATTGGAATAATATATTAATTAATTAAAAAAAATTTTAAAAAGTTTAAATTTTAAAATTTACTACAATAAAAGGTTAGAAATTAATAACATATTTATTTATTTATCTAATTATTTATATATTCATCCATTTATTATTATCATATTTCTTTCTTTTTTGTTTTTCTTTATTTCAATTTTCAAATAACTTCTTTTTTTTTTTTTAAAGCTTTAATCATTCTTAATTTTAATTTAATTTTATTAATAAGTGAAAAAAAATTTTAACAGCGTAAATTTAGTTTATAATATTACTTCATAAATCCTTTTAATTTATTCTGATAGAGAATTTTTTTTTTAGTTCTAATATTTACCGCCCTTATTCTCAAGAGCATGGGAATATAAAGGCAATCATAACACTTTTGTATGCTTTCGTATAAGAGGATATTGTCCCTTATGGACGGCCCTACTGAGTGTTAAGCGTTGTGGCTCTGACATGTATATTATTTGTGAGAATTTTCTAGTACGCTTTTTCTCGGAGTGCTTCTCCAGTATAACTTAACCCAATAAGATACGAACAGCTCCCTGGATATTGCATATGAGTCAGAAAGATTGCTTTTTAGTAGAATGTATCTACATTACTTTAGTGGAATATACTTACATAGACACATAATATGTACTCATATGCTAATTCTTTCGTAAAATGTATTAAATGATTGTACTTTCGTAACCTTCTCAGGCCTACAGTTAAGATGGTATCTTTTCTTTATTACTTAGGAAATTAGGAAAAATATATATATATATAATGGGGAAATACTTACCTGTAACCTTAATTTTTGTATAGCTATTGCTGCAATACAAAAATGGAATATGAAACAACTATACATAAAAGCTTCATATTTAAATATAGATTTAGATGAAAAAATATATATTAATATTCCTCCTGAAGGTGTTTACTACAATAAATGTAAAATATGGCTTTTAAATAAAGTTTTATATGGACTAAAAGAATTTGGAAGAGCATGGAATAAAAAAATTTCTTCATTATTAGAAAGTACTAATATGAAATAATATATAGAAAGAATATTAAAAAATATAATATGAATAAAAAGTAGAATCTTAAAATAACCATGTAGAAGAATTCCAAACCATGAAAGAATAAATTCAGAAAAAAAAAAAAGATGTAAATAAATATCAATCTTTTTTAGGCTTATTAATATATATTTCAGTAAGATCTAGACCAGAAATTGATTATGCTGTTAATCAAGCATCAAGGCACAATGAAAGCCAACATTGGTAGATTATAATTCTTTACTAATGATATTACAATACTTAAAAACTGTAAAGCATAAATCAATTCATTATAAAGGGGAAAATAAATTAATTGGTCATTCAGATGCAGATTATGCAAATGATGAAGATATAAAAATATCTACAATTGGATACATATTTTTATTAGGAAAAAGTCCAATAATTTGGAAATCACAAATTCAAAAGATTGTTACTCTTTTAACTGCTGAAGCTGAATTTATTAGTTTAACAGAATGCCCTAAACAAAGAATATGATTAAAGAATCTAATTGAAGAAATTACTAAACATAAATTAAAAATTAAAATTAATGATGATAATAAAGTTTATTTATCAATACAAAAGGTAGATGTGAACATATAAATGTTAAATATAAATTTATTCAAGAAGAAATATAAAAGAAAGTAAAATTAAATTAAAATATGTTATATCTGAAAATATGATTGCTGATCCTTTAACAAAACCAATTACTGGTAAAAATATGGAAAGATTTAATAATTTTATATTTTGCCTAATTTTATTGAGCTAGATAAAAAATGTTAATTAATGTCATAATGTAGGGGGAATGTTAAGTTATATAATAATTAAGATTATATAGACATTATGCTTTATAAATTTTGATATAAATTACATCTAATAATAAATTTTTGAATAAGCGATTCTACTTAAATATATAAAAATATAATAAATAATATAAATAAAATACATATCTGATTGAGCTAGTTATAACAATATATATATATATATATATATATATATATTTTTTTTTTTTTTTTTTAAAAAAAGAAAAAAACAAAATTTATTATTGGATAAAATAAAATAGAATAAATAGTAGAATATTAAATATAAAGTACAGATTGAATAAAATAAAATAAATAGTAGAATATTAAATATAAAGTAAAGATTGAATAAAATAAAATAAAATAAAATAAAATAAATAGTAGAATATTAAATATAAAGTACAGATTGAATAAAATAAAATAAATAGTAGAATATTAAATATAAAGTAAAGATTGAATAAAATAAAATAAAATAAAATAAAATAAATAGTAGAATATTAAATATAAAGTACAGATTGAATAAAATAAAATAAAATAAAATAAATAGTAGAATATTAAATATAAAGTACAGATTGAATAAAATAAAATAAAATAAAATAAATAGTAGAATATTAAATATAAAGTACAGATTGAATAAAATAAAATAAAATAAAATAAATAGTAGAATATTAAATATAAAGTACAGATTGAATAAAATAAAATAAAATAAAATAAAATAAAATAAAATAAAATAAAATAAAATAAAAAATAAAAATATTAATTGTAATAATATGAAACTAATAAAATATTAAATTATATATATATAAATATATATATATATATATATATATATTTTTTTTTTTTTTTTTTTTTTTTTTTTTTTAATTAATTTATATATTTTCTTTATAATACTTATCATTTTAGTTTCATATATAATTATTAAATATTATGATTTATGATTATGATTTTATTTGTAACAATTCATTTTACAAAAATATAAAATCAATGTTTGAATTGTACCACATTTAACTTATTATATCATTTTTTTTTATTTATTTATTTATTTTTTATTGTTATAAAATTTATTTTATTATTATTGTTATATAATAATTTATTATTGCTTTTCGATTTATTAGTTTTTTATTTTTTTATTTTTTTTTTATTTTTTACTTATTATTATTATTATAATTATTTAATGAAGATTCTATTATATTTTAGTTATTTTATTATTATTGTTGTTGCTGTGGTTGTTATTTTTTCTTTCATTAATTTAAATATTTGTTCTTAATAAATATAGAGTGGAAAAAAATACAAATAAGAAAAATTGTTAAATGTTTAAACAGATATTTTTGAAAATATAGTTACTAATTCTTTATTTTCACCATTTTTAGATGATTTTTCTTTAAGTTCTTTAGCTTTTTGATTGCATTGCTCCATAATTTCTTTAATTTGGGAAGATTGAAAATCATCTCTTTTGTGTAAAATATTTTCAATGAAATTTAATGGTACATCAGGAAATTCTTTCAAAAGATCATAAAAATCTACATATATACTAGTTAAACTACTGGTAATTAAAGAAACAAATACACGAATTGGTCTAAAGGATTCAGTAACTCGTTTTGCTGAACGATAATTAGTAAAGAATTCTTCTGAATGTTTTAAATCAGTTTCAATTTTATCTATACAGATTGGCATTTTTAATTTTGCATTTCGATTTGGAAAAGATTCAAAATAGGAAATAATAAAACGCTCATTTAAATCAGTAATAAATTTAGTAAAAAGATATTCTTGGAAGTATTCTTGAAAATCACTACAATAATCCATGAGTGTACAAATAATAATATCCATTTGAGATTCACCATCAGAGTACCATACTGGTGTAAATAATTGTGAAAAAGCTGATTTAACATCTAATATAATAATTTCAATTAAGAAATAACTACAACGCTTTGACATATTCATAAATTCTTTTTGTACTTCATTTAACTCCTTATTAATTTTTTCCATTTCTTCCTCATCAAAAATTGGTTGAACCTCTTTATTAATTTCTTCTGTATATTCAGAACACCATAAACAATCATTTGCTAAGGCAATTAAATATTCCGGTAACCCTTTTGGACTCGTTTCAGGTGAATTTACATAGAATTGATATTCTTTATCTACATTATCTTTCCAACCTTTCAAAAATATTTGAATATTGGATTTACATTCCAAAACAACTTTATAAGCTAATTCACTACGATTTGAGGATTTTGCTAGATTAATTTGCTGATTAATAATTTGGAATAAAATAACTGATAATGATAGATGATAATTACCATTAGGATTAACTTCTGGAGGTTCTTTTCTTTCACTAAACCGTTTGATACCAGACCTCATAATATTAGATACCCATTCTTGAGATTTCTGATGATTTAATGTAAGATAATCATTAATTAATTTTTCTTCCTTACCATTTAAAAGTTTTGGTTCTAAAGAGTCTTCTGAAAAACCTAAACGGACATTCATATCAGAATAATAATCTTGTACCCAACGTAAAATGGTTAAAATTGCACCTGGATCTGATACATCTGCTATGATTTTATCCATAACTGCTTTAATATGACGATGATATTCTAATATGAAATAATTAAAGATTGCGTAACTTTTTGGAAACCTTGGAATGAATTCATCATGAATCATTGTCAAATCATCAATAATGAATCCTGTTCGATCTAAAATCTCTACAGTTGCTTCTTCTCCTTCTTCACCTTTAAATTTTAATTGATCGCCAAATCTTTCATTTACTGCTTTACTTACAATATTAAAAAATTTTTCTCTATAACTACTAGGATTATGTAAAATTTTTGATTTTTGATTTTTAAGACGTTCATCAACTTTTTCTTCTGCTTCAATGATTTTTAAAATATATATAATAGAATTTACATCTGTATTCATTAATACATCATAAATATTATTTATTAAGGACCAAAGATAAGACTCAAATTCCTCAATAAAACGATTGAGCGCTGAAAAATTATTGACAAGCGTTAAACGTTCATCTGAAGTTAATGCTTGCGCTTTAAACATAATTCTTTCTTGAAATAATTTTAATTCTAAAAGTCTGTAATGAATAACTAAAAGAATTTTTGAAGCATATTTTGAATTTTCTTTTTCCTTTGTTAAAAGTGATTGTAAATTTTCTAATTTTTCACCAAGACTAAAAAAACTATTTACAATTTCTTTAGTGTGAATAAAATTACTTCTTGCTTTAGATAACTGTTATTATAGATTAAAATTTAATTATAATTTGTTTTATATAAATATGTATATATTAATATATTAAAGATGTAATTAAATAAATTAAAAATAACAAATATATAATATATAATATACAATTTTATATAAATTTATATTTCAAAAATATATATAAGATACTTTTTTAATTTCAGGAAAGTTATTTATCATATTCTGACTATCAATACATAATGAATCTATTGCTTCTAAATTATTTTTTATGGTAGCTGTTTCTCTTTTTGATTCATCAAGAATTTCTAGACCTCGCTGAGAATCATCTAATTGTGATTGTACCAATGATTTCAATTGAGCATCAATAGATGCTTTTTCAAAATATATTTTTTGACGAGTTCTTGATAATTTTGTGTTAAGATCATCAGGATGTTTTAAACTATTGTTAAATAAAAGTGAAACATTTCAATATAATATATTGATATTATATATAATAAATATTAGTGTTAAATCTATGAATATTATTATTTGTTATAAATTTTGAAAATTTTAAAACAAAAATCTAAAATCATATAAAATTTAAATTATATTCATTTTAATATATTATATATATATATATTTTTTTATTTTAATGATTCATTATTATTGCTTATATAATATTGCTTAGTTATTTTTTTTATTAATATTAAATCTTTTTTTTTATTTAAATTCTATGTGATGTGATTTCAATTTATTAAATATATTACTGGATAAATTTCCATTTTAATACTTTCTAATAAATAATAGTAATAAAATTTTTATTTTTATTTTTATTAAATTATGAATTATAAATAAAATTTATTGACATATTTAGGATTTTCGAATTTATATTTTTAAAAATGAAGTAATAAAAATAATAATTATTAAAATTTCATTATTTCCCTTTATTTAATCCTTAATTCCTATTATAAAAAATGTTCATTTTATTCTATTGTTACTTCAAATTTTAAATTTATTTTAATTTTAAATATTAATATTATAATTTGTTTCTTTTCAAAGATATCTCAAAAAACTTGGTATTACATTTCGGAAATTCTTTTTAAGGCAGATTGCCTAGCTTTTACCATAATATTTGTTGTTTCTTTTTCTGATGGCAACGACATTTTTATATTATATATATATAATTATTTTATATTATTATTAAAGATATTATATATATTTTTCTGTATTTTATTTCTGTTTATGTTTTTATTTTTATATTTCTAAATTTTATGTAATTTTAATTTATTTCATTTTTTTTATAATTTAATTTAAATTTCTGAAATAGTTTCTTTATAAGTAATATTATATAAAAAAATATATTTAATTATGTATAATAAAACTATATATTTATATTTATTTTTTAAACTTTTAAGAAATAAAAAATATAAATAAGTATTGTATATTAAAATTTTTTTAAAATTTCTTTAAATCAATTAATAATTAATAATATAATAAAGTTTAAATAATATATTAATTTTAAGATTATAATTTATTTATTAACAATTTAATTTTTATTTAACTATTTAATAAATGTTAAGAATTATAAATTACAAGATATAAATTCTATATAAAGATATTAAGATATTATTTTATTTAAAATGTGCTAAGAAGATTTTTTCAAAACTGATAATAGTAAATTATTTTTTTTTATTCAGTTTATATAATATTTTTTTAAAATATATAATGAAATATTTAAAGATGAGCATTTATAACAAATATAATTATTAATAAATAATTTAGAAATATTTTATAAACTAAATAATATGATTATCATCAATATTACCATTAATAAAATAATTAAAATAATAATTTGTATTCCAAAAAATAAAAAAAAAATTAAAAAAGAAACTATCAATTTTTATATGTTCTATTCTAATTAATTCTTAATATATATTTCTAACGTAATATGATTAAAATATATATTCAAGAGACTCATACAAATATAAATATAGCAAAATTAAAACGTTTCAACATTATGAATTTATTTTTTCAAATGTTATTATAAATTTTCTCATTTATTTGTTGTATTATTTTATATGTTTATTGTTTTATTTTTATTTTTATTTTTTTTTAATATTTCGTTTATTAATTTATTAAATGATTAATTAATTTTATTCTTATTTAATATTATTTTTATAATAGTTTTGTTATTACTTGTAAATTATATATATATTTATATATAATAAAATAAACAAATATATTTAAATATGTATTTATTATTATTTTTTTTTAAAAATATAATTTTATTATTATTATTATTTTTTATTAAAATTAATATTTGCTATTATATAAAGAATTGAATTTACTGATTAATTACAAAAAAAAAAAAAAAAAAAAAAAATATTTATTCAATAGTGATTTCTCTGATTCCTTCCTTATCAACAACTTGGAAAACAAAATCACTAAAGTTTACAATAAAACGAACTTTTAACTCATTAACACATTTTTTCATTAAAGCTTTGGCCTCCTCTAAATTCATATCTGGACGATAATATCTATCTAGAGTTGAATTACAGAAATATTGACCGTAACCTTGAACAGCAAATGGTAATTTTTTTAAGGAAGCCAAATAGTCCATCCAATATAATTCAGGAACACCAGTTTCAGGATCACATCCAGCAATTAACAAATTAACTTGATATGGATGCTAATATATATATATATAATTAGTTAGCATCATAATAATTTAATGAAGAAAAAATATTATATATTACTATTTACATAGAGTAGTAAAAATAAATTATTAAATTATAAAAAATATAACAATAAATAACAAAATATTATAAATAATTAATATTTTTTTAGTATTTTTACGTATGTAAATTTCTTTGTTAGATTTCTATGTAATTGATCCAAATGAATTTTTTAATAAATTTTATTTTTTATTTTTTATTTTTTAATTTTTTATTTTTTTTTTTAAACTTCATAACATTTATATTTGTCACTATTTTTTATAAATTGTTCCAAGCATTTTTTTTTTTTTTTTTTTTTAACTTTTTTTTCTGATGGTCTGTACATTTAATTTAATTTTTTATAACTTATACTATAAAAATTTTTTTCATTATTATTTTATTATAATCAGGGTTAATATTAACTTATTTATCTTATTTATAAAAATATAATTATTATAATGAAAACATTTAGAAATATTATTTAAAATTAATGTTTTTCACATTTCATTTATTTATAAAACTTTGCCTAAATTATTATTTGATTGAATAAATATAATCTTATAAGATATTTGGAATGATTTTACTAAATATATTATTAATATTTATAATTTTATCATGAATGATATTATTAATTTTATATAATAAATTTTAAAAAATGTATTAACCATGTCATAATTCTATTTTATTTTATGAATTTTTATAAATAAGATTATACTTTCCTTTACAATATTCTCATAAATATTATTATTACAATGATTTTATATCATAAATTTTATACTTACTCTTGATCTTAGTGAATCAGCAAGTTCAACTCTTGTAAAGTTAGCAGCTGCTTTTGTAGATAAAGGATAACCTCTACGTATACCATTTAATTGAACATTACGTTGAATGAACTCACAAAATTGAACTGTATCACCACCTTCACCTGAAAACATTAATAATACGTTGTTATTTAATTTTCTTGTCTTATTATGATTACGTTTCATAGTAATAATTGAAGTAATAGCCAAAGCATCACTAGCAACTAAAACAAAATCCTTTCCTTGAATACCTAGAAGAACTTCCATCTTTAATTATTATTAATACTTCAACTATTTTTAAAGGAATCTTTTTTTTTTTTTTTTATTTTAGAAAGCAAAATTATTGCATATATTAAAGAGAACTATTGTTATTTGTTTTAATATTTATATAAACTATAATAAAAATATAATATAAATATTAATTTTGATGATCAAAATATCAATACGTATTATTTATATTATTACTATTAATATTTTAATTATTTTTTATTACTATTAATATTATTTTGTTTTATATAATTAAAAAAAAATATTAAAAAAAAAATATAATATAAATTAATTTTAAATTATCATAAAAAAATAATTATAAAATATTATAAATTTAAATATTAATGTTTAATAAATAATAATAATAATAATAATAATAATAATAATAATAATAATTTATTAAATTGTTATTTTATTATATTAATTATTATATGTTTTTAATATAAATTAATAAAAAATTAAAAACATATTTAAATTACCAATAATATTATCGATTTTTATTAAATATAATTTTACTTCGCTCTTTTTTTTAGTTTTATTTTTTTTTAAACTTTTAAAAACTAATGATGAAATATTAATAAGCTATAATTTTAAGTTATAATAAAATATGGGTATATAATTAATATACATACAAAATGAAATACCATATCATTACTAAATAAAAACTTTCAATGAATAATATCATTACTTATGCGAATAATAATATTTTATCTTTCAATGATATTGAATTTCTAAACACTATTTCATTTGATTATCATACACCTCTGAAATCCTATTTATTAAATTAATACAAATTAGAAAATTTCAAATTAAAATTCTTCATTTATTAAATTTTACATTATACCTAATAATAACATTAATGAAAATATTATAAAAAGTTTATGGCCATTTGGAATAATAAATGATTGTTAATGTGTTGTTTTCCAAGTTTGAAATTATGAAGGTTCATAACTCAATTAAAAAATAAGTCAAAAAGAATATACTGAGAAGTATTTAATATGAAAATGGAAAACACTTTAAGGTAAATGAAAATAACTATAATAATAATAATAATAATAATAATAATAATAATAATAATAATAATAATAATAATAATAATAATAATAATAATAATAATAATAATAATAATAATAATAATAATAATAATAATAATAATAATAATAATAATAATAATAATAATAATAATAATAATAATAATAATAATAATAATAATAATAATAATAATAATAATAATAATAATAATAATAATAATAATAATAATAAAATAAATTATGAAATAATTAATGAAGCCTCGGAAAGGAATATTCATTAATTGCATTTAAATAATATTTATAATTGTTCTTCAATATTTATAAGATATATTTATTTATATAAAATATATAATTTTTAACTTTAATTTTTTTTTTTAATTATTATTATTATTATTATTATTATTATTATTATTATTATTATTATTATTATTATTATTATTATTATTATTATTATTATTATTATTATTATTATTATTATTATTATTATTATTATTATTATCATCATTATTATTACAAGTGGTTTAAAATGAAAAAATTCATATTATCATGTACTCAAAGATCAAAGATAATATTAAAGATACTATTATTAATAAAACTATTTCCAAAAAAAAAAAAAAAAAAAAAAAAAAAGCACTTAATTATCATTCAAATTAAGAATTCTTAGATGAAAAAATTTTTTGTTCTTCAGAGTTTCTACTAATTACTATCAATTAATAAAATTTTACGATTTTTAGATATATAATAGAAATTCTTACATTTAAAGAGATCAAAATTGAAATATTAATTTTATACAAATCATAAAGTTATAAAGATTTTGAAGGAAAAAGAATACATTACTTCATGTAATAATAATAAAAATAAAACGTAAACCTAGTGTATATATGTCATTTATATTTTATTTTAGAAATATTTAATACATATTATTTTGTAAATTTTAATAATTGTTTATCATGTTTATCATTTAAAAATAAAATTTTGAAAATGTAAAAATGATTATAATATATATTCAATATAATTATTTATTGAATTTATTAATTATATATATTAATTTATATTAAATAGCAAATTACTTGTAAATATCCAGGTTTTTTTTTTTTTACTCGAAATATTTATGAAACTTTAAATTTTAATATTTATTAAATAAAAATTATTATAAAGTTTATTATAAAATGAACTTTAAATTATAATAAATTATAATTATATATAATTAAATTATTATAGGAATTTATCTTTTTTCAAAGTTAATGTAATAATTTATTTTATATCTTAGTATTAATAAATTTATTTCAAATAACTGATGAAAAAAAATACTTATTTTTTCATTTTATCATAAATAATTATAATTTTTACAATAATAATTTTTTTTATTCTAAAAAATAAAAAACAAAAAAAAAAACAAAAAAAAAAAAATTTTTTTTTTCAGTTTTAAACAAATTTCATTAAGATAATATATATTATTATTATTTTAATTATTTTAATATATAATATATATATTTAAACTTAATTGTTGTAACATAATCATATTATAAAATATTTTAATATATTTTATAATAATTTTAAATTTTAAGTAAATATTGATATGGCCGATGAAATAAACAATAAAAAAAATAAAGTAATTTAAATATTTATTGCTTTAACAATATAAGATATTTGCTATAAATATAATTATAATTTGATAAAAAAAATAACAATATTTTTTATTAATCATGAATAGAATGAAAATGATGACAATGTTGAAAAAAAAAACTTTAAATTATCAATTCTTCCATTTTTAAATCAATACTACTATAAAACGACATATATATTTAATAATATAAATACTTATAAAAATGATGTAAAGTATTTTTGAATTATATTTAATAATATTATTGAAAATGTCATAATAAAACTATAAATATTAGTTCATCAACTAATATACTATTATTAAAATCACTATTTACAATAATTATATAGATATTCCTTGATTTCATATTGGGCTATGGTATTTTAAGAATAAGTATGGATTAATTGTTTATATATTGTAATAATATTTAATATAATATCAACACATGATTTTAATATAAAGATTTCTTAATTTTATTTATTTTTAATTTCTTTTATATACTTAGATAATATTCTTTTAAATAATTCATTTAATAATACATTCATAATTGGAATTACCATTTTTTATATTTATATTTGGGAGTAAATTCATACTGCTTTATTCAAATATAATTATTAAATATTAAATTAGACTCTTAAAAAATAATATATTTAAATAAATTTAATTAATATAAAACTATTATATATATAAAATTTATATATTATTATTATTATTATAAAATGAAATATATATAATTATTTATAATAAATAAATACATATTAAGGCATTGGTTCATTTTGGCACATCATTCTGATTTGGTTGGATTTCCTGAAACTATTAATTGGTTTTGTCAAATTATTAAATATGGAACATTTATGTTAACAATATTTTGTATTAGAGAAGATGTTTTAACTGAAATTAAAAAACCAAATTCTTTTTTCAATCTTTTTATAATTCTTTTAATAATTATTCGATTATATAGTCTCTTAACATATTTGATGGCTAATCCTGGACCAAAGTATATTATGATCTGTCTTCCATTATATACTATGACATCAATAATACCTTTTATTATTTCTTTTTTAATAGAAAAATCAGTTATGAAAAAATATTTAATGTGGTATATTACTTTTATTTTGGATATTATTTTTTATTTTGTAATAATATATATTCAAAGTAAAATATATTCAAATCTAAATTTACAAAATGATTCAAATATTTCTTCAAAAAAATATCCTATTTTTAATAAAAAGAATTGGATTGAAAGATTTTCTATGCTTACAATTTTAACATTAGGTTAGTATATATAAATATATGATAGTATTCAATAAATTCAATATTAATATATATATATATATATATATATTTTTTTTTTACAAAAAATATTATATATATCTACTATAATAACTAATAATATAATAATAGTTTTCCCATTGACATTCATTCCATCTTTAAATTTCTCAATTACATTTCATGATATTACTTATACTCTTATCATTGGAGTAATTCTTATTAGTATTGGATATTTATATAATTCTGTAAATAATGTTTTAGCAATTAATCATGCTATAAATCTTATCTCACCTTTTTTTGGAAGTATGTGGAGGTTTTTGCATTTATCTTTGCATTTAGGTATATCTTTAGTAGGTTTAGCATTAACAGATATTATTAAAAATATTTATGTATATCGCAATTATCCAAATAATTCATATGATGAAACACTTTCACCTTCTCTTCCAACTCTTCCAACAACATATTATTCTGGATTAGAAAAATTTTATCAATCAGAAAAGTTTAGAAGTATATCTGCTGAAGCACCACCAAAATATAAAAATGCTAATTTAGGAAAGGCTATTCATTCAATTGATGAAATTAAAGTATTATTGGCAATGGCGTTTTTACTAACATTTATTTCAGTTTTCTTAATGAAATTTCTACATAAATATTCAACTTCGGCTATAATTAATGATTCAGTAAATAATGATAATAATAAAGAAAATATTGAATATAATAAAAAAAAAAATAAAGAAGATTCACCTTTATCCTCTAAAACCAAAGATACTAAAGAATCATCTGTAAGTACCAACATTATTAAATCAAGTAATTATGCTTCAGATAAAATTTCTTCAGATGTTCAAAATGACATGGAGGCTGTCATATCAAGTGAAACAAATTGTAATATTAATAATTCAAATTCCAATATTAGTAGTACAGATGATCAATTAAATACTAAAAAATTCAATTTTTATAAATTAAATGATAATTTAAAGAATTCAATTATAGATTTAGCCAATAATAAAAAATTTGCTAGTCCCGAAGCTCATGATATTATTAATAAATGTAGTAATGAAAAAATTGCCAATAATATAATGGAAATGAACAATAATGCTGTCATTACCACTTATGTTAATAATTCTTTAACAATTATTTCATTTTTTATTTTTCTTTTCCAAATTTTATTGATCCTTCCTTTTTTAGTTTTTAATTATATGAAAATACCTATTTCAGTGTTATTAATATTAACATTTATAATTGTAGAAATTGAATTATTAAGCGAATTACTTCTCCCACGAGTATTAAATATTACAAAAAAAGGAAAGAATATTAAAATATTAAAAATGTCAAATGACAACAATATTAAAAATTAATATAATAAAATAGTTAAAACAAATAACAAAAATATAAATGAAAATTTAATTAAAAATGATAACTATATTATATATTTTTATTTAAAACAAAGCAAAAAGTTAAACAGAGACAAAACTAAAAACCAAAAAACAAACGAATAAATTAACAAACAAACAATCAAAAAAAAAAAAAAAATTTTTTTTTTTCTATCATTATTCTTTATTTACTTTAAATATAAATAAAAAATAATAATAACAAATATTTTAATTGTCAACAAATATTTTATAATACTTTCGTGATTACTATTTCCTCGTTTATTAATAAATTCAAAAATTTATAGTTATTACATTATTAGTTTTAATAGAAAACAAAAAAAATACTGTAATGTAAAATTGAAATATTACATAAATATATTTTACAAACTCTATTCAATTATTGTAAATAATAAATACAATTCATTATCATTTAATTTACTAAAATTTCGAAATTATTTTCTTTTAATTCTCATTTTCATTTTTATTTGTCTTATTTTTTATTTTTTATTTTTTATTTTTTATTTCTTATTTCTTATTTTTTTATTTTAATATTATTTTTTTTAACATTTTGTTAACATTACTTTTTGCTTATCTTTTTAATTATTTATTGGGACGTAAATTATTTTACATATAATCTTTTGAATTGTTGTAATCAAAAAAAAAAAAAAAAAAAAAAAAAAAAAAAAAAAAAATTTCAGCATTTTATATGAAAGTTTTCTAAAATTGATTTCATTAATAACTTTTAACAAATTATAATTAAAATATGCTTATAATAAATATTTAAATATTAATTCTATTTTTTTTTTTTTTATTTTTATTTTTATTTTTTATCAAATACTGAACAATGTATTATCAAAATAATAATTATATTTATTGATTATATATTAATATGTATTTTGATTTATATTTGTATTATATATTTTATATTTTATTCGGTTTTTTCAACACTTTTAATTTCAGGAATATAATGCTTTAACATATTTTCAATGCCTTGCTTTAAAGTAAGTTCAGCCATAGAACATGATCGGCATGCACCCTTTAATTTAACATATACAACATTATCAATATAATCTACAAATTCAACATCTCCTCCATCTAATTGAATTGATGGTCTTATTCTAAATTCAATTAATTCTTTAATTTCATTGACAACCCCATTTTCAGATTCCGTTTTTGTATGAGTCACTGGTTTAGCTTTTCCATCAGTTTTTATTAATATTGGATCACCTGATTCTACGTAATCAGTTATAATTGCATAAACGTCAGGTTTTAACATTTGCCATTCAGCATCATGTTCCTTCGTAATTGAAATATATTCAGAGGAAAATAAAACCGATTGAACACCTTCAATTTCCATTAATTCTTCAGCAAGTGGAGATGATTCTCTTGCTACTTCAATATTTAAAAATTCAAGGGTCTGATTATCTGGCAAAATACTTACACCTTTTGGCTTAAATTTTAAAGTATTAATATTTGGTGTAGCATCTAATATAGTAAAACAATAAATGAGATATAAATTTAATCTTTGTGAAATGTATTTTAAATTTGAAATATTTATATAATTTATATTATAATTTAAAATAATTCATACCAACATCAATAAACATATTACGAACTGAAATATTTAGTAATTATTTTTTAAAAAACAATTAATTATATAATTTTTACTATTAGCAAAATTTTTCAAATTTATTTCTTCTTCTTATTATTCTTTAATATAAAAATATTAATAAATTATTAATAAATTATTAATATATCATTATATACTTTGTTTTAATTTCAAGTAATCTTTTCCGGCATTAAAAGAATTTTTTACATAAAGATTAGAAGTGAATAAGGATCTTTTACTAGTTAAATTTATTTTATATTGTGAAATAGAAGTTATGGGAAATTTTAAATTTACACATTTATTAATTAATACATTTTTAGATGTGTTTTTTAATAAATTAAAACTTTGTGAAGTGACTTTATTCAAATAGGCCATCTTCCAATTTTTTATTTTTATAATTTATTAATTTCAGAGAATATTTTGTATTTAATTATAATAACTTTATTATTTTATATTTTTATATTTATATTTAAATTGTTCATTTTTCACCAATCATATTTATTTAAATAATTATTTAAAATTTTGTTAAGATTCTAAAACAAAACTATTTCAATATTCCAATTACTAATAGTAAATTAAATATATCAAATAATTAGTAAATTAAATATCAATTCAGATTCCAAAAAATAAAAATATAAGAATAATTTTATAAAATATTATAATAAAAAAATAATAATTATCTATACATTATATTAATAATATTCCTATTATAATTATAAGCCACAAATCAATTTTACAAAAAATATATATGTAAATAATAAATAAATATAAGTTAAAATATATATCTATTATTTTATTAAATATTTAAATACTTTTTTATTATAGCTAAATTGGTCCAAAGAATTCAATATATTTTAAATGTATTATTAATATATAATTATAGGTAAATTAAATATGAAAATAAATATAAATAATGTAGATTATATAATGTAGATTAAATTTCTTTATTAGATAGTTATAAAAAAATTAGATTGTACATATTTATATAAATATAAAATACATATATTATTATATATTATATAATATATTAAATTTAGTAATTTGATCTTTTTTTTATATTAATCATTTAGAATATATGTTTTAATATATATTTATTCATATTTAAATATTACAATTCTAAAATTATATTAATTTTCTAATAAATATTTTTTATGTACAATTTCTTCTTCTTACACCTTAAAGTTTTGTCTATAAATAATTAAAAAAATCTTATAATTATAATTAAAGATGTTCAGATACAGTAGGGATCCAAGATTCTATCCACCACCACCACCAGAACCAAAAAAACAAACTTTTGTTCTTAATGGTAATCTACAACCACTACCACCACCAATGACCAAGCCTCCTATGGTCAAACCACCTATGGTATATATTTAAAATAAATAATATATAATAATAAAAATTAGTAATCTTAAGAGTTTTGATTTATTATTTGTAGTATAAACTATAAGAATATATAAATAAATAACAATATAAAAACCATTCTATAAATAAATCAAAAATCATATACATATTACATGTTTAAAATTGGCTTAATAAATAATAATAGAAGTAAATAATTAATTAAATATATTTTTGTATATGCTGCATTATTTATTTTTTATTATATAAAAATTCAGCAATATCGTGCATTTGCTTTTAGAGATATTGGTAAATCTATCGGTGATCTTTTAGGAAAGGATTATCCAATTAATGGAATAAAATTAGAAGCTAAATCAATAACTTCCAATGGTGTAGTAAGTATTATTTAAAAATATTATTGAATATATCAAATTAATGTTATTAATATTAGTGAATAAAAAATTTAAATTTATAAATATAAATATAATAAAAGTTTTTTTTAGCTAATGGTTTCAGAGATGCTAAGACTGGTGCTATTTCTGGTGAAATGAAAACTAAATACCATGACAAAACTAATGGTATAATTTTAATATTTTTTTTTTTTTTTTTGAAGTTATTTATATTGCTAATAATTATAAATTAATTATCTTTTAAAAAAATTTTTTTTTTAGGTATTACATATACTGAATCATGGTCTTCAAATAACGTACTTAGTTCAACAATTGAACTCTTTAATACTTTATCTCCTGGTTTAAAGTTAGAATTTAACGGTTCTTATAATCCAAGTAACGGGTATGCTTTAATAAAATTATTGACTCAAATATATTCTGAATTTTTTTTTTTTTTCTTTTTATTAAATAAAAATTTATATAATTTAATTTAAAATTTTAATTTAGAAATAAGGGTACTAAAGTTACTGCTGAATATAGAAAGAATGGTATTTTCTCTCGCTGTAATGTTGATTTATTCAAAGGTCCAATTGTTAATAGTGATTTCTGTATAAAGTAAATATATTTATATATTTATTATTTAAAGTATACATAAATATTATATTATATTTAATATACCTAATTATAAATTATAAATATTTAATTTTATTTTGCAGTCAAAGAGGTTTACTTATTGGTGCTGAAACTGCGTACAATTTAAGAGATTCTAAACTTATCCGTTACAACCTTGGTGTTGGCTATAATGCTCCAGGTTACAGTTTAGCATTACAAGCGTATGCTCAATTTTTTATGCTATAATTAATCATATAATCTTTAAAAGAATATAAAGTAATTTATAATTAATTTTTAATATTATAGTTTTGAAGGTTTAAACACCTACTCAGCTTCTTACTTCCACAGAGTTAATCCACAAATTGAAGCAGGTACTAAAGCTACTTGGAACAAGAACAAAGCTGGTCCAGTTAACGTTGAATTCGGTACTAGATACATACTTAACAGAGATGCTTTCGTTAAGGTAATATTATAATAGATTATATATTCTTATGTAATGAGATGAAAATTATTTATTTATTATTTTTAAATATATATTAATATTTATCTAATATTGAGTAGGCTAAGATTGATATGAATGGTAGACTTGGTCTTGGATTTGTTCAAAATCTTAACAATGGTATTAGAGTTAGTGTTGGTGGTAGTTTTGACACTAAAAGAATGAATGAAAATGTTCATAAAGTTGGTATGAACATTTCTTTCAACCAATAAATGATATAAGGTTCCAAAATACATTACTTTTTATGAAATAAAACGACAAATAAAAGTTATAAATATAAATAGCAATGCAATATGTATATATATAATTAATACAATATATATATAAAGAAAAAACTTTTATTTAAAAAAAATTATTTTGATACTTTTTTTTATATACTTTTATTAGTTGAACTTCTTCATAAATTATCTATTGTTAATGTATTTAATAAAAGTTATTAAAATTATAAAACAATCATGCATTTATTAATTTAATTCTATTTATTAAATGTTTTTTCTTCATAAAGGTAATAATATATATAAATTAAATTAAAAAATACTTCTTAAATAATTCAAAATCAATTCATATATACTTTTTTTTTTTTTTTTTTTAAATAATAATAATAATAATAATAATAATAAATAGATAACTAAATAAATAAACAATTATTGGATCACCTTAAAAATAAGATTTCTTCTTAATAAAAATTAAATAAAATAAAAGATAAAATAAATAAAAGATGGAAGTGAAATTTTAAAAAAAAAAAAAAAAAAAAAAAAAAAAAATTATTTTTAGAAATAATGAAATTTCATAAATAAAAACTATGATTGTAAAAATAATAAAATTTAATATATATTTTATATTTTAATAATTGATAATAATAATTAGTTATAGTCTATAAATAATTAATAAAATAAGAAGAAATATTATAATAAAATAAAAATAATATATAAAATGAAATGCAAATATAAATAATAAAAAAACAAAATTTCGAAAATTAAAATTTACTATTATTATAGATTTATAAAATTATAGTGTATTTTCAAATAAATTAATATTTATAGTATTTAAGTCACTTTTTTTTTTTTTTTTTTCACAAAAAAAAAAAAAAAAAAGTGTTGAAACCTTATTGATCAGCTTTCCCAATTTTATATTTTGTGGGGCTTATGGAGTACTCTACTTATTTTATGCCAATTGCAATTAATGATTTTTACACTATGATTAATTTACATACCATTGGACCTACCATTATTAAGAAAGTCGACATTTAAATAATAGGGAAAAGAAAAAAATCTAACGATAATATTAATCTACAAGGAGTTATCGTTGACGAATAGATTATAGGAAGAATAAGAAGCCCTTTCGTCCTTGAAACCCATAGCATAGTATTTTAATAAATAATTTTATGTAATCTCTGATCTTTGCCTGTAAAGAATTGGAATTTGCAGAAATAAATCTTTACCTTTTCTAGATTATCTCTTTTTGAAGTTTGCAACAATAATTGAACAAAAAGCCTTTGATGTTTCTTTAGATTCAGAAAAGGATTATGATTATGATAATAATATTTATTATTTTATATTGTGTGCTCTTCTTGGCGGGTGTTCCGTATATGAAAAAATTAAACTTAGTGATAGGGAATAAAGACAATTAGTTGACAATATTTTTAAGCAAAGTTCAACTTCGTCAACTGTTACGTATTTTGTGGGGATAGCGGAGTTTCTAACAAACGTAATACCATTAATTCGTCGATTTTTTAGATTGATGATGAAATGACATTCCGTTGAATCTACCGTTACTAAGAGTGTGGACGTCGAAATGATAAGGTATGGATTTTCACCTCCCGGTGAAAGATTTGATACAGATTCGATTGATTACACTAATACTGAAATCATTACTCATTACATTAAACTCGTAATAATGGACACGGTGATATCATTGATGAATGGAAAGAGTTAAAAACTATTGCTTCTAACGCACTTTTATAATCATATAGTATATAATATTTCATTTCATATATTTTATTTTTTTTCATTTAAATCATGTAATTTTATTATTATTATAAATTAAATAAAGTTATTCTCTCTAAGTCTGAAAAAAAAAAATTATATAATCTGTTTTTAATTTTTGTATTTTATTTTTTTTTTAAATTAAATATTATTAAATAAACTTTATTTCTAGTCTTAAAAAAAGTATAAACCAAATAAAAAATGTTTATATAGAAATAGAATATTTATTCAACAAATAACAAATAAATAATTATCGAATTTCAACTTATTAATATCATGGTTATCAGGATATATCCATTAATTAATTAATACTTATTCTTATAAAAAAAAAAAAAAAAAAAAAAAAAAAAAAAAAAGATTTCTTTTTATTAATGATTATTATTTAAAATTAATATAAAGTAATATTTGAGATTAATTCAAAATGAATTGGGATTCAGTCTTTATTTCAACAAAAAATCATTAAATTTTAGTTAGTTTAGGTTTTCATATTAAAAAAAAAAAAATGATCTATATATGACTAAGGAAAAAATACATACATATATTTTATACTATTGATAAAAAAAATGAAAGAAATAATAGATTATAATTTTTTAATAAAATTTAAAGCCACAAAATTTACATATAAAATATTTTTTAAAAATAATGTATTAATGTATTAAATTTTATTAATTGAATTAAATAAATATTATTTATATTTTTTACCTTTTCTCTTAATTCTACACAACTTTCATTTTTTATTTTTTTATTTTTAATTAATTAAATAAAAAGAAAGTTATAGAATATATTTTGATTTATTTATTTATTTATTTATTTATTTATTTATTTTTTTAAATATATAAAGTATATAATATTAAAATATTGGGAATTTCAATTAAATTATTAAAAATAAATGAAATAAAATGTCAAATTCTACTGATACAACAAATTGTAAAGTTTGTTCTTCATTTAAAACTTGGACAAAAAATGAAAGTAAAAAATTAAATCAACAGATTTCTACTTCTAATCATAAAAAATGTAGAATATGTGATGTATTAACGTTTTCTAAATCTAAATTTAATCAATTTTTCGTTAATAAGATAAAACCTAAAGAAACTTTTGAATGTCCACCAAATGCTCAAGAATTAGGTAGAGCAACATGGACTTATCTTCATTCTGTTGCATCTTATTATCCAGAAAATCCAACCAAAAAACAACAAAAGGATATGGAATCTTTTTTACGTATATTTTCTGAATTCTATCCATGCAAGCCATGTGCTAAATACTTAGTTAAAGAATTAAAAGAACATCCACCACAAGTTCAAAATAAATCAGCATTTTCTGTTTGGGTTTGTCAATTACATAATGAAGTTAATGCAAGGCTCGGTAAGCCAATATTTGATTGTTCTAAAGTTGATGAACGTTGGAGAACTGGCCCACCAAATGGTTTTTGTGATTAAACTTATCTTAATAAAAATACAAATTAAAAGAAAAAGATTTAATATTCATTTTTTAAAAGATAATTAAATAAAAATATAAATTTTATATTAAAATTTATCTATTTAAAACAATATTACATATAAATAAAAGTGCATTCAATATCTTTTCTTTATATTTAAAATTAAATTAGTAATTTTTCTTAGAAACATTATAAATTTTAAATTTATTAATATTTAACATTTAAAAATTTATTCATAGAATTTTTGTTTTAATTATGTAATTTTAATAATCTAAAAATAAAAATAAGCTTTAATAAAAATTATAGTTTTCATTTTTTTTTAAAAAAATTTAATAAATATAAACTATCTATATGTATATTATATTTAAGACATAATAGTAAGTTTTATCAAATTTTTTATACTATAATAAATATAAAATATATGAAAATCATAAGCTAAAATCTAAGATATAGGAGATAAGAAACATTAGATGAATGTGAATAAAAATAATTATTTTATAATTAAAAACATTAAAACAATATATATATTCACTAATCATATAAAATTTTTCTCTACATATTTTTTACTTATTTATTTAATTTTTATTTTTATTTTTATTTTATTTTATTTTATTTTATTTTATTTATTTATTTATTTTTTTATTTTTTTTTTATTTTTTTTTTTTTTTTTGTTATAAAATTATTTCATTTTCATTATAAACAAAAAATTTTTTAATGAATAATATTATTTTTGTATTTTTATTGCAAGATTTTTACTATTATTATTAGCATAATAGTTTTAATTTTTTATTTTTATTTATTTTTTTTTTTTTTATTTTTTATTTTATTTTATTTTTTTTTTTTTTTTTTTTGCCTTTTGTTTCTTGTTTTTCTTTTTTTGTTTTATTGATTTAATATCAAGGACCTTTAATGTTTAATTGTAATTTTCATATTTATTATTATTATTATTAATTATATATTTTTTATTTTATTATTAATTTCATTCTTATAAATCCTTTTATTTATTTATTTATTTATTATTATTACTTAATTATTATTTTTTATTTATTTTATTTTTTTACTTTGTATTGTTTAAATACAATTTATTATATTTATTTCCTGAATATTATCATTTAATTTAATTTTTATTTTATGTATAACAATAATAAATTTGTTTATTAGATCTTAAGTTTGCTTAAAGCAGTAGCAAGGTCAAAGTCCCAAACAACAATTTTACCATCAAGACCACTGGTTGTAAAACTAGTAATATTATCTCTTGTACCAGCATAGATTCTGATATTGCTGTTATTTTAGAATTTTAATTGAAAAATAACATTTATAATTATAATTAATTATTATTAATATTAATAAATTTTTACTTTTTTATTTGATGAATTTTAATAATAATAATAATAATAATAATAATAATAATAATAATAATAATAATAATAATAATAATAATAATAATAATAATAATAATAATAATAATAATAATAATAATAATAATAATAATAATAATAATAATAATAATAATAATAATAATAATAATAATAATAATAATAATAATAATAATAATAATAATAATAAAACGATGAAAATACAAATTATGAATTTTTAATTAATATTACTTGATAGTGTTTTGATGGGTGGTTGGGAGACTAGAATCATCATTGTTTTCTTGACCTCTAGTATCCATTTGTCTGAATTTATTAAAAGCATTAGAAACAACTTCTTCTTTCTTTTCTCCTTGATCTAGTTTACCTTTATTAACCCTGTAATTTAATAACGATTATTATTATTATTATAATCAAAGTCATTTATTATATATATTATTAAAATTTTTGTTCTTCCTTTATTAATTATAAATTATTCTTTGTTAAATTACCAGTTCTTATTTGAAGTTTCTTCGAATAAAATTGGACAACAATCGTAACCAATAGTAATTACATGATGCTCATCAGTAAACAAAAGAGCAAGATATGGAAGATCCTTATTTTTAACAGTAACAACTTCATTAGTTTCTCTGTACAAGAAAGATAAACTAGAATCGTGACCTAAATATATTTAATATATTATATTATATTATATTATTATTATAAATTTAAATAAGCTATCTTATTTTTTTTTTTTTTTTTTTTTATATAATATTTTAATTCTAATTAATATTTTATTATTTTGATTACCGCAATAAGCAACAACATTTCCACTTGGTGAGAAGGAAACACCATGAACCCATCCGCCAACTTTGTTTTCACTAATTAAATTACCAGCAGCCTTTATTTTCTTGTTTCTTTATTTTTATTATTATTTTAGTTTTTATTAATATGATATTTTTATATAATAATAATAATATCATTATTATCATTATTTAATTAATAGATAAATAAATTAATATGAATTATTATAATATTGTTTTTATTATATTATAATATTGAATTAACTAATATAAAAATATTATTACGAAGTAATAGCTTCATCAGAAACAGTAGAAAAAACACGAATCTGTTTAAATTAATCATCAACATTATTTCAACAATACATTTTAAAAGTTTTATTAAATTAATAAATTAAGATGTATTCCATATATATATTAATATCCAATATGACACTAAATTACCTTAGAATCTGCAGTACCAACAGCAAGATGGAAGTTATCTGGGTGCCAATCTAAAGAAAGAACAGTTGATTTCAACTTATTAATGTGATTACTACGCCACCAGTTGTTTCTTTCATCATAATAGCAAACAGCAACATTTTTAGCACCTGTACCAACTGCAAATTTATTTTCTTGTGGACTCCACTTCACTACAGTAGCAGCACGATTAATACGAAGAATAACTAAGGTTGGTTCCCAACCAGTAGATGTTCTTTTCCATACATATGCGTTACGATCTTGAGAACATGAAACAATTCTATCAGTTTCTGGAGCCCAGTCTATGCTAGTAATAAGTTTATCGTGCTTTTTTAAATATATAAATTTAATTATACAATATTAATAATTATATCATATCATATCATAATATTATATAAAAAAAATATTTAAAAAAATTTAATTTATCATTATTAATGTATTTTTTTAAAATAATTTATATTTTATATTCATTTTATATTTTAAATGAAATTCTAATATCAATTATTTTTTGATTACAACTCATTAATATAATTTTTGAACATTATACTTTTAATGTTATATAATAAGCAATTTTTTTTATACTTTATTAATTATCATATTTATTTATTTATTATAGTATTAAATATTTTATTATTTAATTTGTTATTATTTTATTTTTATTTCATTTAATATTTATTTTATATTTAATTTGATATACTTTATTCAAATAAAAAATTTAAAATATATTTTTTAATTATAAAAAATACATTATTCTGAGCAATATAATATTATATATAAATATATATTATAATAAAAAATAGTAAATAAATATATAATTTTACTTCTTTTAAAACATTTCCAAGAGTCCAATTATTTCCGTTTTTCTTGTAAATATGAATTTCATTTGTATTTGGACAAATAGCTACCTCTATTTTTATTAGCATTAATATTAAGCAAAAAAAAAAAAAAAACAAAATAAATCAAAAAAAAAAAAAAAAAAAAAAAAAAAAATACATATTATTTATTTTATAAAATATATTTTATAGAATATATTATTATAAATAAATAAATTATATACAAAAAATATACATTATTGTATTATTATATAATATCAATTATTATAAAATGTTAAGATATTTCGAATTACAAATATATATTATTTAATTATTAAATTTATTCTGAAATTATTTATTATTAAATCAATTATTACCTGATCTATCCTTGTTGAATGAATGACAAGTTATTGGGCATTTAACAATTTGAAATACATTAGCAACACTCATTTTAATATATATATATTTTTATATTTTAATTACTTTTAAGAGAAAAAATATTTTCTTTTAAAAGAAATATTATTTAAAATAGAAAACAAATAAATAAATAAATAAATAAATAAATATAAGTATTTAAATATTATTAAAATTATGTATGATTTTTTTTAAATATAAAAGTATAATTAATGTATAAATTATATTGTTTATTTTTATATTTATTAACTATAATAATTAGATTTTATTTGTTTTACAGATTAAATAAAAACTAATAAATTAATTATATATTTATTTTAAATTTTATTCAAGTTATGTTTAGAAAAAAAAAAAAATGCTAAATTCTTTACCAATTATATATGTTTAAAAAAGTGTGATGTATTATTTACTTCTTAATTTTTTAATTAAAAACAAAAAATTATATATAAAGTATCTAAATTAATTTAATTAAATTTATTATAATTTAATATTTTCTTTCTTTATTTTCTTATATTTTTATAATATAAATTATTTGTAATATATAATTTAGATATTAATGTACAGAATTATATACATAAAAATGTACAAATATATGCCAAATTGAAAATAAATGAATAAATATAATAATAAATAAATATTAATAATAAGTTTAGTTTTATAATTTTTAATTCATTAATTAATTTGTAAATTAGCTAATTAATAATAAATAAATGAATAGATAAATGAATAATAATAATAATAATAATTAGGAAAATAATAATAATTAGGAAAATGAATAAAAATATTAATAGTACTTATTTTAACAATTAATAAAGTGATAATACTACTAATATTTGATGAATGTCTCTTTAATTATTAATATATCAAGAGATGTCAAAAATTGATTTTTTATAATAAAGCGAAGGTAATAATATAACCAAATAGAAAATGTGTTTTTTAACAAAATAGTAGAATTAAAATAGGAATTTAGTAATACATTTTTCCTCTTATGAGTCACCAAGTTATTACTAATAAAAAAAATAAAAAAAAAAAAAAAGATATAAAAATTTTGACTTTAGATTTGAAAAGAATTAATAATTAATTTTTAGGACACTTTATTATTTATTAATTAAATGTAGTGTTGTGTTTTAAAATTAAAACTTAGAAAATATTTTAAAATAATAATATTAACTTGAAGTGTAAAATATATTAATACATTGAAGCTTAATAAATTTAAAAATTTTGTTCCAATTGATTTTTAATTTAAAAAATTTTGCTATTTGGCCAAAAAAAAAATGTTTATTCCGTGGAATATTCATTTTTATTTTGTATTTTTCTTTATGTATAAGATGATTAAAAATTTTCATAAAAATTTTTATATATGAATTTTTTTTTCATGAATATAATTAAATATTTATTTTTCTTTTTATAAATTGTTTTTTGGTTAGAAAATTAGTATTTTTAGTTTAATACTTTTATTTTTATTATAATTTTAAATATTAAATAGGATATATTACAATAGTATATATAATTTATATATAATTTATGATACAAATAATATAGTTTTAAAAAACTTTTTATAAACCTCTTTTATATTATTGTTATAATATAAATTAATTTGGTTGAATATTATTTACCTGCTAAGAGAGTGAAGAACCGATTAAAATCATATCTATATAGTTGTAAAATTTAAAAGAAAATAATACAATGACGTTAGTATCAGAACTCCTAAAATAAAACCATTTAGTCCTTAGTTGAATATTCACAAATAAATATAATAGAAGCAATAATTTAGAAAAATACAAAGCAAGATTAGTTATAAAATTTTATAATCAAATTGAAAAAGTTGATTATGAATGTAACAATTTTGTTAAGGCAATAGGTTTGGAACACTTGAGAAAATGTAATTTGCTTTGTTAGAAATGATTTATTAATTTTTTAAAAAAACAAATAAAATATTAATTATTATTAATTAGTCGTTGTAATATTTCAAATTACTTTCTTGCAAATTAATAAATGTACAATGAAAAATATTTTTTATTTCAAAATTAACACCTATTTATACTTTTTAACGAAAACAAAGTTTGGTTTGATGAATGTTAGAGAAATCAAGATTTTTCTAGAAAATAAATCTTATAAAAAAAATGATAAAAATAATTATTAAAATAGAACCTTTTAGTTTCATTCGGTTATGGAATTTCCAACAGAAGAAATTCTAGAATTTTTTTATAATAATTTAGTTATATTGAACCAAAATTATTATAAATTGGGAAAGGGTGTGAGTCAAACCAAGAGAGTTCAGCTTGATAATCATGGTATATTACACCAGACCATGACAACTCTTTTGCTAACTTTAGACTTCGTTATAATGAATTAATCTATTCTTCAACACTACCAGTGGAAAGTTTAAGAATGACAATAGTAATAGCTTCTATATTTAATTGGAACATTCAACAATTAGATGTGAAATGTGCCTATCTCAATGCCGAATTGCACATTGATATTTTTGAAATTACCTGAAGGCCACGAAAATTATAACAAAGGTTATTGTAAATTAAATCAGGCATTATACAGTTTTGAAGCAGGCTGGCCGTGAATAGAATCAAACAAATAGCAAATATTTAATTAAAAAGGACTATATCAATTAATAGGTGAACAATATTTATTCGTTAAGTGGGACAATAAAAAACAATGTAGTATGTTTAGCAACTTTATGTTGACAATATTCTAATAACAGGTATTAACGAAGAAATTTTTAATATTATTAATATTATTAAGAATAATTATAAAATATCCAAGCGTGAAGAAATCAACCATATTTTAGGTTTAAATGCTAGAAAACAAATTTGGATATTCAATCTCTCAAGGAAACTATATTGAAAACGTTTTTAAGAAATTTAATATCAAGGAAAATCAAAAAGCCTCTACTCCATGTACTGGTGATGATGGTAAATTAATTGATAAAACACCTTTTTATAAGACTATATACCAGAGTAAAGTTGGTTGTCTAATACATATATTTAAATCAACAAGATCGGAAATATCCTTCTTTGTTAATAAAGCATCAAGAAAAAATTCAAATTCAACAATATCAGATTGGAACAAGGTAGATATTCTTAAATATTTAAATCAAACTTAGAATTATTATATTTCATATAAAAATATAGGAGAATTATTTGGTTATACAGATTCCGATTTTGCTAGAGATTTACTAAATAAAAAATCCACTTCAAGAAATATTTTTTTCATACCTTCAAGACCAATGATTTGGATGTCCACAGACAACAACAATCAGCAACAAGATCTACGGTAGAAGCAGAATATATTGCTTTTTTTTGAAGCTGTAGCAAATGATTTATGTATAAAAAAATGCTTAATGAAATATTTAATAAAAATTTGTGATAAACAAAAACAGAGACAACAGGCATCTTTATTTGCTGCTGAAAATTATGCTATTAGTAAAAAACTAAGACATGTTAGAGTCAGCTTTTACTGCTACAAAGAAAATGTTGAAAAAAAAAAAAAAAAAGAAGTAATTTTACATTACATTATATCTGAAGAAAATTTAGTAGACATTTTAACAAAAGAAGTTAATAAAATCAAATAACTAATTTTGCAAACATAGTCTTTGAGAATGCTTTGTTTAAGGGGTAATATTAAAAAATTAGTATTTTTAGTTTATATTTTTAATTAACACTTTATTTTATTTATTTTTATTATAATTTTAAATATTAAATAATATATTATAAATAAATAGAATATATTACAATAATATGTAGTTTATATAGCTTATGATACAAATAATGTAGTTTTAAAAATTTTATATTATTGTTATTAAATCATGTTATTAATATAATAAAATATGTATGTTTCATTGAATGTAATTTTATGAATATAAAAATATTTAATCATGTATTAAAATTAAAAAAAATTTATTTCTTTTATAAAAAAAAAAAAAATAAAAATTTTTGTAAAAAGTAAATATTTATTAACGTTTTTTTTATTTTTATTTTTCATCATTTACTTAAGGTTGAACTATTACAGATGGATGGATTTGAGTTCGAGAAATTTTTGATTTAGATTTTCTCTTAATTCATTTTAGATTATTTTATTATTATAGAAAATCATATTTAAGATATCATGTAACGAATGTTAAAATTTGTAAAAGGAAATCATGATACATAATATATTATGAATGTCTTTCTAAATTCATTGATATCATTGTATTATTTATAATTAACGAAACATTCTAGTTGTTTTTTTTTTTTTATTTGTTTTCTAAAAAAAAAAAAACTATAACTAATTAAATATTACTGATAATAAATAATAATTATTATAAAAATCTTTTTTAATATATTGTATTTATTTACATTTTTTTAAAAAAAAGTTAATTAGTATTTATTTATTTATTTTCATTATACAAATATTTTCAAGAACTTTAAAGATTTTTTAACAATAAAGTAATATTATAGTATAAATAATTACTAATAATAATGATATTAATATTATAATTATTAATAAAAAATTATTTCAATAATTTTAATATAAAAAGATAATATTTTTAATATACAATAATAAATTACAATAATAAAATAGAAATAGTTATAGCAACTTTTTAACATGGAATTACAAAATAATTATATTGTTGTTTATTAAAATTTTTAATTATAGTAATATACTTATAATTATAGAAATAATTCTAAATCATTTATTTTTTTTTTAAAAAAAACTCTAATAATTAATATAAAAAATTTTTATTAATAATAATGTGGAATATTTTTTTTTAATAAATATTATTATAAAGTTTACTTTTATAATAAAATATTCAAATTACACAAATTAAATATATTTAAACTATAAAATATATATATATATATATATTTTTTCAAATGGGACACATAAACTTTATGAATATATTTAAAAAAATAAAATAGATTATCACTATATATTTTAATATTTATATTCTATTTGTTACTCTTCAAATTAAGTAATTATTCATATATAGAAATATTATAAATGATTTAAAGTTTCTTAGATAATCTATCTAACAAATTTTATATACCTTTTTTTCCTTGTTTTTATTATTTTTTATTTTTTTTAATAAAAATAAGAAATATTATTTTATATATTTATATTAATATATTTTAGCAATTAAAATTGTATATATAATTTAATAAAATCATAAGTTACTGTATATATTGTTTAATAAAAATTGATTTATTATTATTATTTTTTTATTGTTATATATTCCTTTATTGCTTTTTAATATAATTTCATTACAAAGAAAATATATATATATATGTTTATTATTTAAATATTAAAAATTATTTATAAAATTTGTATTGAAGGAACTCTACATTCATATCATATATATTATTTATATTTATATATATAATACTGTTTTTAATAGAGAATAAAGATATTTATTATAATGAAAGTTAAAAATATATCATTGGTATGCTTAACCTTATTTGTAAAAAGAGCTTTTACTGATTGCTCAGCTAATATTAAAAAACAAGGTTATTCATGCTGTTCAAGCTGTATTATATATTTTACTGATAATGATGGCAAATGGGGTGTTGAAAATGGAAAATGGTGTGGTATTCAAGAATATTGTGAAAATATTCCAACTGATTGCTCATCTACTATTAAAAGTCAAGGTTATGCATGCTGTAGATCATGCGATATTATTTATTCTGATGAGAGTGGTGATTGGGGAATTGAAAATAGTTATTGGTGTGGAATTTCTAATTCATGTAAGAATTCTCAGCAGTCAAATATAGTAGTAACGCAACCTACTACAAATACATCACAACCAATTAGCAATGCTGCCAATGATGATTACGTTGATTCAAATAGAAAAGTTCAATCTGTTGTAGCTTCGAAATATTCTTCAGGTGTGTCTGTTCATGATCCGTCTGTAGTTAAGTATGGTAATAAATATTATATATTTGGTTCCCACATGGATACTGCCTATACTACCGATTTATGGAAGTTTACTAAATTGTATACTGGTGTTAATGATAACAATAAAATGTTTACAAATTTATTTTCAAAATCAAATTATGGTGCATTTAATTTTGTAGGAAAAAATAGTGATGGTGGTTATTCTGTTTGGGCTCCTGATATTATATATAATAATAGAATGAAAAAATGGGTTCAATATTTTTGTACATCTTCCACATATATTAAATCTAGTATTTGTTACGCTTTAGCTGATAACGTTGAAGGTCCATACACTTATAAAAATTGCTTTATTTTCTCTGGTATGGATTCAAAAACCGTTGGTAAAACTAATTTGAAAGCTGTTATTGGATATGAAGATATGAATCGTTATTATCCAAATAACAAATACAATAATAGAGTTTATCCCAATGCAATTGATCCAAATGCATTTTATGATTTTAATGGGAAGTTATGGCTTGTTTATGGTTCTTGGTCGGGTGGTATATATATTTTAGAATTAGATGAAAGTACAGGTCTTCCAAAACACAATATTTCTAATGGCAATAATACTGATAAATACTATGGTAAGAAGCTTGCAGGTGGTAATCACCAATCTATTGAAGGTCCATTTATTTTACCACACAAAGCTGTTGGTTATTATTATTTATTTGTATCCTATGGCTCTCTTACGTCAAATGGTGGTTACCAAATTCGTATGTTCCGTTCTAAAAATCCAGATGGTCCATATACAGATGTTGCTGGAAAAGAATTTATGAGTGGTAATAATTCAAGCTTTGGTGTTAAAGTCATGGGTAATTATAATATTCCTGGAAGAGAACAGGCATATATGGCTCCAGGCCACAATTCTGCTTTACTTGATGATGATGGTAAAGTGTTAATATTCTATCATACTCGTTTTAATGATGGTCAAGAATATCACGAACCACGTATTCATCAAATGTTTCTTAATAAGGAAGGATGGTTATGTGCTGCTCCATATGCTTATACTGGAGAAACTATTTCTGAGACTGGTTACAGTATGAACGATATGGTTGGAACATATAAATTCCTATTCCATTTCCATAATAAGATTAATGGTGATATTTCAAACCTTTATACTATTAATTTAAATAAAGATTTTACTGTAACTGGTAGATATAGTGGTAATTGGTCTTACGATAAGGGTACTCATTTTATGACCATAAGAATTGGTAATATTATTTATAGTGGTGTATTCATTAGACAATTAGATGAAGCCAAGTCTGCAACTGTAACTGCTTTTACAGCAATTGGTGGCAATAATGATAGTGTGTGGGGTGTTCGTTTTTAAGTATAATTGAAAATAATTTAAAATAAAATTATTAATGAATAAAATATATCTAATAAAATATTACATGTAAATATATTTAATATTATTAATCTTTATATATTGATTGAACAACATTAGTATAAAATTTGATATATCAACATAAAATAATAATATAGAATCAATTTTATTTTTTTTCCCTGAAATATTGTATTTATTTTAAAATATTATAATAATAAATATTATGTATTAAATATTAAATATATATTAATTTATTAGTAAATATGAAATATTAAATATAAAAAAAAATTAAACCATAAATAAATAAATATTTAATATAATGTAATATATTAATATAAAAACTTTTTAAAAAAATTTATATATATAATATTAAATTATTTAAATTAATTGGGATTTTCTTTAGTATTTAGTATAGTATTTTTCTTTTTAATTCAAGATTAGATTATCAATTTTTTTTTTTTAAATATGTTATTTATGTTTTAAAATTTAATGCATTATTAATCATAAAATACTATAATATAATAAGTATGTATATATAATTATAAAAGAAAAGTCTATTATATACTTAAAAATTACTATTAATAAAGAAAAATTAAGTACTTTTAAACAAAATATCAAAACTTAATTGTAACTACTATATTAAATATATAAATAGATATTAATATAATATATATAATTATAACTTTGTAATAATGATAATGGTATTTATAATCAAGATTAAGAAACCAATATTCAAGGATATATTTGGACTTTTTAATTATTAGACTTGTATTATTATATTTATAATATTAATTATTTATTATCAAATCAAATTAATGAAACTAAAACGTTAATATAATTACTTATAATGGTTAATTAATGAATTATATCTGGAATTAATGTAAATGGAAACCTACATAAAACAATTATATATATATATTTAAAAACCAAAAGAATGCTAAGTGAAAAAAATTTTTTACAAAAAAAACTAATTAGAATAATTTCCTTTTTAGGAAAATATAACTTATAATTAATTTTTTTTTAAATTTTTTTTTATAAAAAAATTTTCATATGTAAATAGTATATTTATAATAAAAATTATAAATTTTTAAATATTAATTATAAATATATATATCTATAAATTTTTAAATATTATAAGTTTATAAAAAAAAAAATAGACTTGCACATATGGGTACCCATAAATATAAAATAATTATTAGCAATAAATAATTATTTGTTATAAAAAAGTTTCTTAGTATAAAATAATAAATAATAATTATTTTATACTAAAAAAATAAAACATATTAATACTAATGTTAAATAAATATTTAAAATTGGAATATATAATTTTCAATTTTTGTCAATCTTTTATTTTCTATCATAATATTTTTTTATTTTAAATAAAAATAGTAGAAAATAAAAAATATATTATATATAATATATTAATATTTTAAGGGTTTTTTTAATATATATTATAAAACAATATAATTACATTGTATCAAATATAATAATATTTATTATTTATATTAAATTTATATATTATTCTTATTTTAATTTAGCATGCTTTTTTCTTTTCACAATTTTATTAATTAACTTTTTTTAATTTTAATAATATAATTTAATATATACATTAAATATATGAACTTAATATAAATATATTTTAATATATATTTTTAAATATATTAATGATAAAATAAATTTTTTTGTTTAATCCTGAAAATAATAATAAATTTTTAATTTTAAAATCAAAACCATATTTTTTAATATATTAATATATTATTAATAAAAGTTCAACTTTGTGTTACTCTAATTATAAAATAATTGGCTTTGTGAATTTTTTTTAAAAGACCGAAAATGTGAATAAAAAAAATTTATATTATAATTATTATAATAATAATTTTCTTATTTTGAAATTATTTATTTGTACCGTTTTTTGCAATAAAAAAATTTTCAATATAAATAGTTTTTTTTTTTTTTTTTTTTTTAAACTAGTAAAAGTAAAATAGAATTAATATAAATATATAATAAAATTAAATTTATTAAACATAAATAAATAATTTATATAAAATTTATTTCTTTTTTGTTTCTTTTTTAAAGAAAAATTTTTTTAAAAAAAATAGAAAACAAATAAATTTTAATTAAAATAAAATATTAAAAAATTAAAGAATAAAAAAGTAAAAAAAAGTAAGTATATTTTATATAATATATATTTTATTTAAAATAACATAAATGTTGAAGCAATTAAATATAATAAAATGATAATAATCTTTTCTTTATTTTTTAATAAGCATAGGTTATAATAAAACAAAAGTAAAATAAAATAAATTCATAAAAATAAAAAATTAAATAAAATAAAAGAAATTAAAAGAAATTCATTAAAATAAAATAAAAAATAAAATAAATAAAACAAAATAAAATATAAAATAAAATAAAATAAAATCAACAAAATAAAATATAAAATAAAATATAAAATAACAACAACAAAATAAGAATAAAATCAAAAAATAAAAATAAACCATATTATTAAAATATTACAATAAAAATATAATTTACAAAAAATTGAACTATATATTAAATAGACAAATTTAAATAAAATTAATAATTATAACTATTAGATAAAAAATTAAAATATTTATTAATATCAAAATTAAATTACAATATTATATTTAAAAAGAAAAATACTAAACTTTTATAAAACATAATGAATTCAATTATTATTGACACTGGAATTTTCGATAGACCAATTCTTATCCAAAATCCAATTCAATCTATTAATAAAAATTCAACTATTGTAAAAGAAGAAGTTTTTGTAGATGACGGAAAGCCAGTTATTATCGATACTGGTATTTTCGACAGACCAATACTTCTTCAAAATCAAAATTATAAAATTAGTGAAAATTCAAAGCAAGTAAGCCAAAGAACTTATGTGGTTCAAGAAGAAGGCAGTGAAATTCTTGTAGAAGAAGTTGTTTATGAAGAATATGTAGATGATGACGGAGAAGGTGATAGAGTAATTGTTAAAGAAGTGGTTGAAGAAGTTGAAGATGAAGGACCAAATGGACAAAAAATAATTAGAAAAGTTATTTCAGGTGAAGAAGGAGAAACTATCATTGAAGAAGTAGAAGAAATTGAAGAAGTCGAAGAAGTCGAAGAAGTAGAAGATGATTCAGGAAAAAAAGTTATTAGAAAGATAATTAAAGAAGTTACAAATGAAAATGAAAATGAAGAAAAAGTATTTGAACAAGAAGAACAAACTGAATTTGTCGATGAGGTTAATCAAACCGAAGAACAAGATCAATCAACTGAAACAATTATAGAAAAAGTAATTGTTGATGAGGAGGAAAAACCTATAATTATTGATACTGGAATCTTTGACAGACCGATTCTTATTCAAGAAGGTGTTGAACCATTCCAACCAAGAGAAGTTGTAATTGATTCAGAAGAATCAATTCCAGAATGTAGAGCTGATACCGGTTGTTGGTGGTTATTTGCTAAGCCAGAATCAAAACCAATTATTATTGATACTGGAATTTTTGATAGACCAATTCTTATTCAAGAAGGTGTTGAACCATTCCAACCAAGAGAAATTGCAATTGAAGAACAAAAACCAATTATTATTGATACTGGTATATTCGATAGACCAATTCTTATTCAAGAAGGTGTTGAACCATTCCAACCAAGAGAAGTTGTAAATGATTCAGAAGAATCAATTCCAGAATGTAGAGCTGATACTGGCTGTTGGTGGTTATTTGCAAAACCAGAATCAAAACCAATTATAATTGATACTGGTATTTTCGACAGACCAATTCTTATTCAAGAAGGTGTTGAACCATTCCAACCAAGAGAAGTTGTAATTGATTCAGAAGAATCAATTCCAGAATGTAGAGCTGATACTGGCTGTTGGTGGTTATTTGCAAAACCAGAATCAAAACCAATTATTATTGATACTGGAATTTTTGATAGACCAATCCTTATTCAAGAAGGTGTTGAACCATTCCAACCAAGAGAAATTGAAATTGAAGAACAAAAACCAATTATTATTGATACTGGAATTTTTGATAGACCAATTCTTATTCAAGAAGGTGTTGAACCATTCCAACCAAGAGAAATTGCAATTGAAGAACAAAAACCAATTATTATTGATACTGGTATATTCGATAGACCAATTCTTATTCAAGAAGGTGTTGAACCATTCCAACCAAGAGAAGTTGTAATTGATTCAGAAGAATCAATTCCAGAATGTAGAGCTGATACTGGCTGTTGGTGGTTATTTGCAAAACCAGAATCAAAACCAATTATAATTGATACTGGAATTTTCGACAGGCCAATTCTTATTCAAGAAGGTGTTGAACCATTCCAACCAAGAGAAATTGAAATCGAAAAACAAAATCCAATTATTATTGATACTGGTATATTCGATAGACCAATTCTTATTCAAGAAGGTGTTGAACCATTCCAACCAAGAGAAGTTGTAATTGATTCAGAAGAATCAATTCCAGAATGTAGAGCTGATACTGGCTGTTGGTGGTTATTTGCAAAACCAGAATCAAAACCAATTATAATTGATACTGGTATTTTCGACAGACCAATTCTTATTCAAGAAGGTGTTGAACAATCAGAAGTAAGTGTAAAAAGTACAAAAGTTCCGGAAGAAAAAGTCGAAGATTCTATCTTAAAGGTTCATTGTAAGTTACCATTAGGTTATTCTACTAAGCAATGGGTTCCATATGGTAGTCGTTCTGTTGAAATCTTATCTGATTTACCACTAGGGTTCCATCCAGAAAATGTTTGGGTTCCACATGCCAAACGCTCTGTTGAAGTATTATCTGATTTACCACTTGGTTACCATCAAGAAAATGTTTGGGTACCACATGCTGGACGTTCTGTTGAAATTTTATCTGAGTTACCTCTTGGTTATTCTATTCCTGAACAAGAAAAACCACTTAAGGCTGTTAAAACTGTTGAAAGATCAGTTGAAATTCCAGAAGCTGTTGAAACAATTATTGAAGAAGTTCCACATGAAGAAAAGAACAATAATACTGAATTAGTTGAACAATTAAAGAGAGAAATTATGATTAGAGATCAGTTATTAAAGAAGAAGGATGATGAATTATATGAATTAAAGAATATTGTTGATAAAAAGGAATTTGAAATTAAATCACAAAATACTGACTATCAAAATTTAATTAGATTAAACGAAGAATTAAACCATAAACTTACTCAATTAAATATAATAAATAATAAATTACAAAAGAGCATTAAGACAGATAATTTACCAACTCCATCATCTGAAGAACATGTTTGTAATTACGTATGTACTTGTGGTAATGTTTTCGATCAAAATGAATACTTACAAAGTAAATTACAAAATATATATATCAATAATGAAATTAAATCAAAGAAAATTGAAATTGAAAAACTTACTGGAAAGGTTGTTGCTTTAAATCAACAACTCGCAGTTCTTACTCTAAATGCTGATGAAGCTGAAAAAAAAAATAGAAATACTATAAACAACTTAAAATCTACTGCTGATGGATATTTAGAAAGATTAGTAAAGTTAAATAGCCAAGTTAGTAATTTAACTTTACTTTTAGATGAAATTAATAATAATAAGGCTGTTTCAGTTTCTAATGAGAAATCTGAAGTTTCATCTTCAAATTCAAATGACAAGCAAGTTGCGAAAAGAGTTGTTTATCTTTCCCCAGAAAGTAGACGTATTATTACCAATATTGTTAATAGGGCTACTGCTGGAAGATGTAATATCTTATGAATCTTGGCGTTATTACTTTTAATAGTTATTTATGTTTATAGTAAATTTCCTTTTTAATTTATGATAAATAATAAATAAATACTTAAAAGTAATAACGAATATCTGATGAAGTAATATATAATATATATAATATATTACAATCATGACATATCATTACAATTTTTTAATTTATATAAAATATAGAAGTTAATATCTATAATGGCTAATTTTATAAATACATATATAAAAAAAAAAAAAAAAAAAAAAAAAAAAAAAAAAAAAAGAGAAAACAAAAAGAAAAATAATGATACACTAATATTAACCAAAAAAAAGAGAAAACAAAAAGAAAAATAATAATACACTAATATTAAACTTCTATTTTGCTTAATTAATAACAATTTTTTCTTATTTTTTCTTTATTTTTTTTTTTTTTTTTTTTTTTTTTTTTTTAAAAAAATTAACTTTTAAAAATTTAATTTTATTATATACATATTAAATTTTAATATTTATAATATAATAACATTTAATATATAGTTAAAAGTAATAAACGTTTAGAATATATTTAATTAAATTTTATATCTTTTTATTATTAAATATTTAATATATTTTTAATATATTTTTTAGTGTTTATATAAAATTTTATTAATTTAATGTTTAAATTAAAAATAGAGTTTTTTTTTTTTTTTTTTTTTTATATTACTTTTGTATTTATCTATATATACCGTTCCCTTCTTTTTTATATATATATTTATATATATTATGCTGTTGAGTATAAAATAATGCCGTATATATAATGTATTGTATAGCCGCAATAGTTGCTAATTGGCCATATCAGTTCGTCCTTGACCCTTAGTAATATCCTTTAAAAGTCACACATGCTGATATGGATTAATGCCAGGAGACTTTCATGATTTTCATAAAGATTGACGAGTAGATACGTTCCTCTTATTCAAAACCTGAATAGTCCGAGACAATATGTAAATCATACTTTCTATGGTGAGCGAATTTCCAACTTTATTTATAGAGAAAACTCAGGGGAGGGAGAAAATACCCCATAAAAATTAAGAAGAAATGCACAGGGTCAATAATCGAAAAACATAAACTAAAACAACAACTAAAAAAAAAAAAAAAAAAATTTTTTTTTTTGTAGTAACATAATAAGAATTCAAATTTAAAATTGTTATAACAAAATTTTAACAATTAACAGCAACTGATTCGGTAAAATTTAGCTATAATAAAAATTTAAGAAATAATAAATGCAACTATGTGAGAGAATAAAATATAATATAACCATGAAATCTTATGCTGGCGAATGGGACAATAATAATGAAGATACTAACTCAAACAGATCCGATGACCCAATGGAAATTGATGCAATGTTTATTTATTTTATTGTTATACTAACTCAAACAGATCCGATGACCCAATGGAAATTGATGCAATGTTTATTTATTTTATTGTTATTTTAACTTTATTTTAATATATGTTATTTATATTATTATTTATTATTTATTTTTTTTATTTTTTTATTTATTTTTTTTTTTTAAAATTGATTTATTTCTCAAAGGATGAGAAATAATGAGATATACTATTTTTGATTTTATTTTACTTTATTTTATTTATTTATTTATTTATTTATTTATTTATTATTTTTTTTTTTTTTTTAATTTTTCTTTTTTTTTTTATATATTATTTATTTATTTATTTATTTATTTGATTAACTATTCTTAATTTTTTTTTTTTTTTTTTTTTTTAATATGATAATAATTATTTTTACTTTAAATTATTATAAATTATAATACATATACATATATAATATATATATATTATTTTTTTTTTCAATTCACACATTAACATTCAAAGCTGAACCTCTTAGACCAATTAATTTTACTTTATTTTCAGATGTCCATTCAAACCTAACATTTTCAATAATAGCATTTAAACTGATGGAATTTTCTATAATAATTAAAATATATATATATATATATATATTAACATTGATTATTATTATTATTATTATTATTATTATTATTTTTGTTTATATTATTCTAATTATATTAAGTTCAAAAATATTACTATTACTATTATTATAATTGCGTTAAATTCGTTGTATTATTTATTATTATTATTATTATTCTATTTTTTTTTTTTTTCTTACCTTCCCCTTGAATTTCTTTTCCAACAGTGTAAGATCGAATACTTTTCATTGGTGTATTATTGCTTTCACTACTATTAAATGTTCCTACTAGCATACCCAAGAAACTTGGTGAAGGTTGCCATATTCTAACAGAGGCTTCTTCTAATGAATAAGAAGCAATTAATTTACCATCTGGTGAAAATGAAACAGCTGAAATTGGTTTTTGATGTCCCTTTTTTTTTTTTTTTTTTTTTTTTATTATTTTTTTATTTTTATTATTATTTGTATTATTTTATATTATTAATTATATATATAAATATTTATATTATATTAATATTTATTCTCAATTTTTTTATTAATATTATATAACATAATTAAACATACTTCTAAAATTTGCCAACGAGTACCAGTTTTAAGATCATATATTAAAATCAATCCGTCAATACTTCCAATAGCTATTCGTTGTGAATGACCATGGAATGCAATATTTGGATATTTTTTAACTAAATCATGTAAACTTAAAGTAACAGATTGAATCATATTTTCACGCATATTTGGAACATTTGGATCCAATGATTTAACGACAGCTTCAACTATTTTTGATAAAAATGGATAAATAATTAAAGGTTTCTAAAAATAATATTTTAAAAAAAAAAAAAAAAAAAAAAAAAAAAAAAAAAAAAAAAAAAAAAAAAAAAAAAAAAAAAAAAGAAAGAAAAAGAAAAAAGTTTATAATTAATATTATTATTAATTAATGATATTGTTAATTAATAATATTATTAATATGTAAATATTTACTTTATTAATAAATAAACTAAGTAATTGTAATTCTGCTTGTCTTTCATATACTTTTTTTGAATGTACCAAATCAAATGTTAATGTTGTGATAAATAATGGGGTATTATAAGTAGCAATTTGAATAATTGCTTGTCTTGCCATAAGAGTCATAGCTGAATTACCTGTATGACTAAGAGTTCTTGTTCTTGAAGATGTTGGTTGATCTGAACTATCCACTGTTGAGGAGTTAGTATGAATGTCATTAATAATTTTTGAATTTCTTTTACTATCTACTAAAATATTATTGTTTTTACTATTATTACCAGAATTGGATGGCAAAGAATTTGTACTTGTGTTATTTGAAGAAAATTTTTGTGTTAATTGTCTATTTAATTGTGATTTTAATAATAGATTATTAGATTGGGAATTATTATTACTACTATTGTTATTATTCGTGTTGTTACTATTAGGATTAGTATTATTATTATTGTTGTTAGTATTGTTACTTATTGAAGATTTACTTGAGGATAAAGAATTAGTTGGTGAACTATTAGTTGATGATATATTAGGATTTAAATTAGCTAAATTCATCAAAAGACGAATTACTGCAGACCCATTAATATATGGTTCCCATACTAGAAAACCTTTACCAATAAGTTCTACTGCTGCAATTCTATGCTGTAAACTTGTTTTATTTTCTATGATTAATAATAAGGCTTTTGATATATTATTACATAATCTATTATTTGATTTATATATATATAAATTAATATATAATTTAATTTGATAATTATAAATAATTTATTAAAAACTTTAAGTTATAAAATTATTTATATTAGCAAATATTTTAATAAGGTAATTACGTGTGCTTTGATTTTAATAATTCATTTTCATCTGCACCAATTATACCTAGCAGAATTGCTGCTCTTAAAGTCACCTTTGTTAAATTTTTTGGTTCATCAATAACCACTTTATTATTATTATTTTTATTATTAGTATCGTTGTTGTTATTGTTGACAATCATATATATATAATAACTTTATATTAAAATTATTGATTTTATTATAAAAAAAAAAAAAAAAAGAAAGAAAGAAAAAATAAAAACGTACAATATGGTTCCCAGTAATTTAATACTTTATCTAATTCACTTTCACTAATTTTACTTAAAGTAGACCTATATATACATCTTGCTGCCTGTTGAATATCATCTTTTAATTAATAAATAAATTTCATTAATTTCTAATTTTTTAATTTTATTTTAATTTATTTATTGTATTCCATGTTATATATAATTATTAATAGTTACTTGTTGAATCCTGCCAATATTTTGTTAAATGTGAAAATGATGGATAATTATAATATGGACCAACTATTCCAGGTAACATAATTCCATAATGAGTAATAATAGATATTACATCATCTTCATTTCCTATTTATAATTTTAAATTTTATATCAAAAATAATAAAAATTTAAATGAATTACTAAACATATTAATAAAGATAGTATTTTACTTCAAATTTACATTTATTATTTATTATTTATTATTTATTATTTATTATTTATTATTTATTATTTATTATTTATTATTTATTATTATTATAAATATAATTTGAATATAATTTTGTTATTATTATTATTATTCTTACTATTATTTTTTTTAATTGTATTCTTTACCTTTTTCTGATAAGAATATTGTTACAAATGATAATATTTTTATTAATCTTGATGCTGTGTATAATGGGGATATTTTCCAAATTTGATCTTCTGATGAAAACGGTGCTAATAATGAAAACTGATTATCAACTCCTTTAATACCAATAGTAATATTTTTTCTATTTGGCTTCAATCCTATTTTCTTTTCACAAATATTATCTAATTCAGAATCAATCTCCCATGTTAAAAGAGAAGAAAATAATAATTGGGTAAATTTTCGATAGAGATGTGACAATGATTTACCATTTGGATTTCCTACTCCTTTAAATTGATTTGATTTTAACATTAATGATAATCCTATTTGCTTTGATGCTTTATTACTAGAATTCAAAATCGATTTACTATTAATGCCACTTTCTGGTGATGATCTTCCACTTCTTTTTTTGGAAGAAGATATATTGGAAAATGATGTACCAGACATTCTGTGAAAATAATTAATTTCATTGATGAGTTGTTTTATGTTAATATAAAATACAATTACAGGAATTTGACCTTAATCATTATTAATTATATATTTATGTATAATACATAATACAATTAGTTTAAAAATATTTTTATTTTAAAAAAAAATAAAAATAATAAATATTACTAATTTATTATATACCATATGGTTTGAAATATACAGGGAAAACAGATAAGATTTGTTTATTATTTAATTTTGAATAATCTGTACTAAACGGTTTAAATCTATTATATATTAAATATATATATAAATTAGTATATAAAAAATTAAGAGAAATTAATATCTATTTATTATTATTTTTACTTTATTTTAGCATCACAATTTCCTATAACTATTTCGGAATAATATGGATTAGTAATGATTCTATCAAGATGCTTAGATTTTAACTATGATAATTAGCAAACAACAACAACAATAATAATAATTATATATATATTATATATTAAAAAAAAGTTCATTATTATTAGAATGTAATGCATAATATATTTATCAAATATTTATATTTATATATATACATAATACTTTACATGCCAAACATAAACCGATTTATCAATACACTGAACACATAAGTAATCACTATCTTTTCTCCATGAAATTTGAGCTAATTCGGAGTTATGACCACTAAGATGATATATACTATAATAAAATATTATATAAATATTAATTATAATATTATTATTTATGAAATAACAGAAATAAGAAGGAAAAAAAAAAAAAAAAAAAAAAAAAAAAAAAAAAAAAATACCATTCTAATTTTTCCAAACTGAAAATAGAAATAGAATTATCTTCTGAAAAGGCTATTACACAATCATGTAAAAAACTATTCTCTTTTTCTTTAGATATCTGAACAAATTGAACAACAGGTCTTGTATATTCATTATATTTTAATAATTGTTTACCAGATCTATTAATTATTTTAATTATTATTTAGAAAAATAAAAAAAATTCATTAATATATTATTTATATTATATACATATTTATTATTTATAGATAGAATTGTACTCCAAATCCCATATAATCACTGATGCATCAATACTACTACTAAACAATAATAATTTCCCATTGGGATCTATTTTTTTTGGAACAAAAAGTGATGTTATTCTTCTTGAATGACCATTTAACGAATATACTTCATTTTCTGAGTCTGAGAAAGAATTAATATCATATAAAAAAGGATAATACAACGGCATTACTTTTATTAAACCACTTTCTGCAAATTATTTAATAAAAATAAATGATGATATAAACAAATAAATAAATAAATAAATATAATTATATAATAGGCATATATGGAATATAAATTTTATATATATATATAAATTAATAAATTATTGAATTATTATACGACTAAAATAAAAATTACCATAACCAAATATAATAAATAAAGATGAAAATGAGGTCACAGCTGTTACGAGTGATTTTTTTGGATAATTTTCACTTTTGATATTCCATAAATCTTCTACTAAAATATCTTTATTAATGAAAACAAGTATTATATTAATTATTAATATGATAATATATATTAATAAATATAAATATAAATACATATATAAATATAAATATATAATATATAATATATAATATATAATATATACTGTGAATTGGTTCAACTTGGATATTAAATTCTTTACTAATGCTCTCTCTTTTTATATTATTATTGCAAGCTTCAGTAGCTTGATTCTGACTTAATATATTTTCGGACATTCTATAATTTGTTATATATTTAGAAAGTTCAAGACACGAATAAAATGACCAATATGTTAAAACAGCTTTATTTTTAATATTTTGTAATGATATTAAATGAATTTTTGAATTGTTTCCTTGAATGCATTGAATATCAGCATCATCCCATGCATTTTGTGCTTTATTTCCAGAATTAAAAGTTCCTATAACAATTACAGAGCTTTAATATTATTTTTGTTAAAAAATTTCATTTAGTTGAAATAATAATAATAATAATAATAATAATAATAATAATAATAATAATAATAATATAAAATAATAATATTAACTTATTTGTTTCGAGTAAATCATTCTGTAAGATCGTTTTTTTAACTATTATATGATTTTTTGAATTTGAGAATATTATTTCATAAGTATCATCTATTTCTGAAATTTGATTATCGTTTACTATTTTTAAATCTGTTTTTTGCCCAATATAATAAGCATATATATTTGAACTCTTGTATATATATATAATAATATTTAATATGATATATAATATTTAAAAAATTGAAATTTGCATTTATATAATGATTTTATATTCAAAGTTTACCGATGTCCATAATATAAACGTTCTTAATGATAAAAATTGACCTTTTTTCCAAGATTGACCTTCAGGAGACTTTATTTTCAAGATTGGTAATTCTATATTTGATTGTCTTGAATACATCTATTATCATTATTATTATTATTATTATTATTATTATTATTATTATTATTATTATTATTATTATTATTGATTATTTCAAATATATAATAAATAAATATAATAAAAAATTTTTTAATATTTACAAGACAAACTTCATATGAAAGAACAAAAAATAAATTTGGGTTATACTCATTAATACAAATTTCTATTGCATTTGGTATAGTTTGAATATTTATTTTTGTTTGCTCATTAACCAAATTAAGCGTTTCTTCATCAAATTTTAATATCGACATTTCGCCACTTTCGTATGTCATAAATAATTCTGATGAGGCTTCATATATAAATAAATATATATACATATTAAATATTTATATTTATATATAAATTTACATTTAAAAATTTAAAATTATTTACAATCTTTTAAGGCCATTGTTGAAATCCAATCATTATTTATATTAATTATTTGTTTAATCTTTTTATGTTTAATTAGTAATTATTAATACATTAATTATTATAATTTTAATGAAACAAATTTTAATAAATATGAATATTGTTTTTATTTTATTAATATACTTACTTCTAGTGTATCAACTGTTAATATATATATATCACATGAATAACCAGAACATATCAAATATTTCATTGATTTTGTTACCTGAAATGTATTTATATTATAAAAGTGAGTATATTAAATTAATTTCACAATTAAAAAACAAAAAAAGAATTATTTTAAAACATTTATTTTTATTAACTTGTAATGATTTTATTATTCCATTAAAGAAATGTTTCTTTTTTAATATGCAATGTCCATCATTCAAATCCCACATTATTATTGTTCTTTATATATGATAAAACAAATAAAAGTATATATATTTATATAAATTTTTAATTTTGTTAATATAATTATAAATATAATAATAACTAAATATTACTTTAGCTTATTTAAAAAAAAAAAAATAAATAAAAAAAAAGTGAATTAAACATTTAATTTTATGTACATTAATAATATTATTATTACCCATCTTCTGAGGATGATATTATAGCATTATCAGATTCGTTTAATAATTCAATATTTAATTTTGCCAATGTAAGTGCAGAAACTGTAGTTTCATGACCTAATAAGCATAGCAACGGAATGAACTATCATTTAAAGTATTAACAAATAAATAAAAATAAATAATAAATTATATATATTATAATTCATACACATTAACAAAACATATGTATATACTTCATATGTAATTTATTTATTTATTTATTTATCTCTAATGTACTGATATATAAAATAGAGTAAATAAGCAATAACTAAATTAATTAATTATTTATATAACATAAATATAATATAAATATATATAATAAATACCTCTTTTTTTCCTTCTGCTTTATTAAAAATTTTAAAAATCCAAATTATTCCATTTTCAAATGAGACTATTAATCTATCGAAATTTTTAGTACATAAAATATCTACAACTTTCAAATCATTAAATGGATTGGCGTTCCAATATGTAAATGGTGTATTTAGTTGGGACATTTTGAAACTTTTACATCATAAAACCACGAATATAAAAATAATATAATAATAACAATAATAATAACAATAATATTTTAATAAATTTCAAGTTCTTCTTTTTTAAAAAATATCGTATATAATTTAACTTAAATAAATTATAAATTATTATCAAAAACTTATTATATATTTATTCTAAATATATATATTTTAAACAAATATTTTATATATTTAAATAAATATTATAATATTTAAACTAAAATTTTATTTGAAAGACTAATATTATATCATATTTAACATATAAAAATAAAAATATTATTTCTTTAAAAAATTTTTATACATTAAAATTTTATAATCTATAATACATACTTTAACTTTCTTTTATTTTTCTTATTACTCTTTTGGTTTTCCTCCTTAATTTTTAATTTAATAAAAATATATTTCTTTATAATTCTGAATTAATTTCCTCTTTTTTCAAATTATTATTATAATTATTTTTTATTTTATTTTAGTTCTTATTATTACTTAATATAATTATAAAATTATATTATACAATATATAATTTCAATTAGTGAAAATATTGTTAAAATTTTATATTTTTATAAAATTATAGTTTGATTTTTGTATCATTTTTTATGATATATATTAAAAAAGAAAATTTTAATTTTTTGTTAATAAATATTTTAATAAAAAAAAAGGACTTAAAAAATAAACATTGTTTTTTTAAAAAAATGTAATTCATAAAACATTTTATTATATTTTATAATTTGTTTTTATATTATTTTATTTTATTTTTTTTTTCGATTATTTATTTTATTGTATTTATTTTGTTAAATATTATATCAAAATTTTAAAAAAAAAAAATAAAAATAAAAATAATAATAATAATTAAAATGAAAAAAAAAAAAAAAAATAATTTTTTATTAAATTTCAAAATAAAATAAAATAAAATAAAAAAATGATGATGATAATAATAATAACTAATAACTAATGAATATTAAATTTTAAAAAAAAAAAGTTAATGAAAAAAATTTTTTTTAAAAAAATTAATATATCTTAAAAAATTATTTATTATGATGGATAATAAAATATCATAAATTTTTTAATATAAAAAAAAAAGAAGTTTAATCATGTGATAAACCATTTTCCATATATTAACATCTATTATGTTATAAATTTATGTTATTTAAACGGATTAAATCTTAATAAATTATAAATTATAAATATTAAATTTAATATGTTGTATTTCAATAAACAATTTCTTATTAAAAATATATTTTTAGTTTTAAATTCTATAATTATAATATTTAGCTTTATAAAAATATTGAATCTATTAATATTCATTTTTAATTTATTATGATCGTTTGTATCATTTTATTCTCTATCAGAACTAAAATTTTAGTTTTATAATTTTTATATGGCTTATACTATATTTTACTATTTTATTATTTCAAAAAAAAAAAAAAAAAAAAAAAAAAAAAAAAATAATAATAATAATAAAGTAAAATATAATATTATTATTGTAAAGTTACACCAAAATAATATATAAATTCAAAAATAATTATTAATAAAATTATCTATTATTAAATTACACTTTTTGAGATAATAACAAAGTTATATTTTTATTTTTCTGTCATTATTTCTCATAAACTTTTTATTTATATCATTATTATCATCAGAAACTTGTAATAATGATAATTATATAGTAAATATAATGTATACTCTATATAATTATTATTACATATTTTATTTTGTATATTTTTTCTTTACATTATTTAATGATATTTTAACATTTTCTATATTTTACTATTTGAGGTTTAATACTATATGGAAACATAAAAATTAATAACATCATGGAAAATTTATAATAGTTTTAAAAAAAAAAAAAAAAAAATTAGGATATTTTGTATTAAAAAAATAATAATTAAATTAAGTAAATAATCATGGCATGGAATGGTGAGAAACATATTAAAAGAAATTAGATTTTTTGTAATGTAGTAAATTTGAAAATCTGAGTTATTATTTTTCTAATGTTAAATTTACAGTAATATGTTATTATCTTTATTCTTAAAATCTCTTTTTTTTATAGTTATCTATATAAATGTATTAATTCCAAATAAAAATTTAATGATTAAAAATGTTTAATGTATTTATTAATAAATGGACAAGAATTTATTTTTTAACCTACACATATGAGTTTGTTTATTTGTTTTTTTTGTTTTTTAATATTATTATTGTTATTATTATTAATATAATTACAATAATATCAATAATAATAAAATTAAATATAAATATTATATATTTTATTATAACTTTTACTTTCCATAAAAAAATGAAAAGATAATAATATATATATAATATGTAATTTGAATTTTTTACTATATTACATATCATATTTTGTCGATGAAACCAGTAAAGTAATATTGGCTTTAAATGATTGAAACGATATTATAAAAAATAATTTAATATATTACTAAATCATTAATTATTAAAATTCTTATTATAAATTATAATTAATACTCTAATATGGAGTATTAATTATAATTTATAATTTATTTATACTACAATATATTACTTCAATTTATTATTTTTGTTTATTATTTATATTTATTATTTATATTTATTATTTGTTAAAAAGTAAAACTTTACAATGACAGATTAAATATTCTGAATGAGAATTAATGAAATAACTACAGAAATCAAAAAAGTATATTTATATTAATATTTTATTCATTAAATAATTAAATAAGAATTTTAATTTATAGAAAATCAATGTTTTTTTTTTTTTTATTGTAATTATATTTTTTTTTTCAATAGTTGACATATTATTACTAAAAAAAAAAATAAAACTTTATATATTTTTCACAAATTTTAATGATTAAATTTTAAATTTTAAATAATTTTTTATTATATTTTTTTCGGAAAAAAAAAAAAAGGTGATTTTATTGTTATATTGAATTTTCATAAATATATAAAGATGGCTTCGAATAATGCTAAAGTTAACAATAAAGAAAAAGCTGTAATAATTATAATAATAATATATCATTTAATAATATATAATAAATCAATTTTATATATACTATTATTTATAATAATATAATAATCAATATTATTATTAGATTTCTGATGCCATTTTCATTGAAAGAATAAAAAAAGAAAATAAATATTATAAAATTTATGATAGTTATACTCTTAATAAAAATATCACAAAAAGTAATTGTAAATACATTTATATTAATAACAGAAAAAAAATTATTTCATATTAATTCTACTTCGGATTATCTTTCTTTTTTTTTTTTTTTTTTTTTTTTATAGAATTAGTAAATACTGAAAAACCACAATGTGTTTCAGTACAAGATAGAAAATTAACGGAAGAAGTTGATGGTACAATAAATTTTAAAATATCCCAATATATATATATATTTATATTTTTTATTTAATGTTTTATATTAAATAATTGAACTTTATTATAAAAATGTTACATAGAGGAATATATAAAATTAATTGAATATCAAAATTTACCACCAAATAAAAAGTATATACTTCCATTAACAGAGTCTCAGAATTATGGATGGGATTGCAAAGTATTAGTAAATATCAAAATTGAAAATTAATAGAATAAAGACTTAAACAATTTTATAGTAACTACTACTAAAAAAAAAAAAAAAAAAAAAAAAAAAAAAAAAAAAAAAAAAAAAAAAAAATTACTGTAAATTAAAAATTTTATAAATATATATATTTATATTATTTACATTTTAATTATTTTTACGAATTTAGTTACCTGAAACAATGACCGACCCACGATTAAGATTTCCAATAAAAACAACAGATATTCGATTTAATGCTGAATGTTCAAAAAGAAGTGGTACCATGGCTTCAAAAAAGAAAAGTTAATTAGAAGAAAATTTTTATATTTATCCTAACATGTTTAAAATAATATAGAAAATAATATTTCTATTTCCATATAAATATTAAATGAATAATTAATATAGAATTGATAAATGCATAAATAATTAAATTAGTTAATTATATTGAAAATATAAAAAAAAAATTTATAAGTAAATTAATTACGAATATTATATAAATTAATAATATATAAATAATATGATATCAATTAACTATTATAAATATAGTAATGATACAAAATTGAATTTTTAAATGATATTTATTTTTAATAAAGTACAGATTATTCGTATATATTATTCTATCATATGTTTCAAATATAATTTTTTAATATATATATAATAAAGAAAAAATAAATAAAAAAAAAAAAAAAATAAATAAAATAAATTATGTTTTATATTATTTCTCTAAATATTTAATTTTTTTTTTTTTTTTTTTTTATTATTTATTTTGATTATTATCATTATATTATCATTATTCTTTTTTTTAATTTTTTTTTTAATTATTTAATACAAAATAATGAATAGGTATTTCTAAATATTATTTAACAATATATTATTTTTTTATATATTAAATTTAAATATTAAGTTGCTGTATTCGGCGTATTTGGTGAATTTAATGTATTTGGTGTCATAGGTGACTGTGACAATGAAGAGTTATCATTAATTGGTAAACCCAATTTTTGAGGATATTGTAATGGGGGAGCAGATAGAGGTGATGAGTTTAATTCATTAACAGAATAGAATAATGGAGATTGTGCTATAACATCTTGAAGACTATTATATTTAGTATATGAGCTCTTTTTACTACTACTTTTACTACTACTTTTTAATGATAAACTATATGGTAATGTTTGTTCAATAATCTTTTTATGATCCCATTTTGGATAATTGATTATATGGGTTGCTACTTTTTCAGCTGAAAATTTATCACCAATAATATTACTTGAAGTGTTATTTTTAGAAGAATCTAAACTTATATTTTTTGTATTAAGTCTCCATTTTTCTATTTCCATTATTATTTGATTTATACTCAACCAATTCAATATATTTAATTTCTTTATATTAGAATCATTATCTTTAACTCCTTTATTTATATTATTTTCGTTATCATTATTTTCATTATTACAATTATTCTGGTCTATACTGATATCATTATCTTTTTTACTTTTATCGTAATCAAAATCATATGAAAGTTTATCTTCATACTTTGTTTGTTCTACTAATTGTTTTACATGTTCAACTTAAATTGTAAAAAATTATCAAAAAAAATTTTTTTATTAATTAGAATAATATTAAAAAAAAAAATTTTTTTTTTTTTTTTTTTTTTTTTTTTTTTTGTTTAGAATAATGTTTAAAAAAAAATTTTTTATAATATATTAAAAATTAATTTATATAAAATATTTATAATTTATATGTAAAAAACATAATATTATTTACAGATAAATGGTATAACATTTTCATCTGGATATGGTTTATATTCTAATTGTTGAAGTTCAAAATGATAATTATATGCACTACATAATATATTATCTAATTCTTCAACATTTTCAATCAATTCAGTTGGTAACGACTATTTATAAAAATATTTATAAAATTTAATTAATTATTACCATTTTAAAAACTTATTACATTAAAAAAAAAAAAAAAAAATACTTACTTCCCATAAAGCATGATGTCTTACTATCAATTGATTTTTTAAACCATAATATATTGCAGCTGCTGAATTATAATTTTTATTATTTAAACAGGACTTAAGAGAAAATAAATAATTAATATATAATCAATAATTTATTATGTTAATTTATATTATTGTTTGTAATATATATTTCTATATTACTTTTGCTACTTTGATAAATTTCTTTAAAGCAAAATGTTTTTTCTTCACCGAAGGTTGTTCAGCAATAACAGTAATTGTATATAAGGATAGCTAAATACATTTATTTAATGATAGAGATAATATTATTAATTTATTTAAAAATTTTATAATTTATTTAATAATTAATTTATA
>JACVTC010000041.1:305000-310000 GCA_016946835.1 Neocallimastix lanati (nom. inval.) | reverse complement strand
AATTCTTCTGCTGATTTATCTGTTTCAATAATCGTATTATTTGAATCCTTTTTTGAATCATAATTAATTTTTGTAATACTCAAATCTTTACCTGGTGATTTTTCTTTTATTTTTATATCTACTGTGACATCATTTTTACCATCGGTACCATTGGGATCCTCTCTTATGTTAATTTTGGTGCTTATTGATTCATGGTGGTAATCAGAAATATCAAATTTATTTATTTTTTTTCCTAAAGTTTCGTTTCTAAATGACTCTAATAAATCATTATTATCATTTAATTTATCTTTATTATTTAAACAATAATTTAAACTATAACCGATTCCTACACCACCTAATAATGCGCATGTTATTTTTACCCAATTGCTCTTCTGTTTTGTATTATTTTTATTATTGTAATCTTTATTTGAACTTTGTTCTTTCTCAATATTATTATAAACTTTTTTTTCTGGTTCTTCTATATTATTACTTGTATTCTTAGAAAGACTTTTATTGTTTTTTTCAATATCATTAGTCTCTGAAATATACCTTTTTAATATTACATTGTTATTATATTTATATTTTGAGTATGAATTTATGGAATTTTTATTTTGTTCATTAAAATTAAAATGAAATCGATTATTCAAATTTGAATATTTCCTTCTATTCAAGGCATTAAAGCTTTGTTTAGTTATATTTTTAATAAGACGTTCTTTGACAATATTATTTTGTAAAAAAATATTTTGTAACATCCTGATTATATTTTATTCATTCAAATGAAATAACTAATATTTAAAAAAAAAAAAAAAAGAAAAAAAAAAAAAAAAAAAAAAAAAAAATTTTTTTTTATTAATATTTCTTGTTTTTGTTTTTTCCCTTTTGATTAAGAATACATTTAATTTTTTTTTTTTTTTTTTTTTTTTGAATTATAAATTTTAATTTCCATCGAATTTTATAATTTTATTAATAATAAAAAAAAAGTTTAGATTTTCTATAAATAATAAAGTTTATTGCTTTACATTTAATGGAAATAATTGTAATAATATTTCTTATAATTTTTTTATTATTATTATTTATTATTTATTATTTATTTATTATTATTTATTATTTATTATTTATTATTTATGATTTATTTTATTTATTATTTATGATTTATTATTGATTATTGATTATTGATTATTGATTATTGATTATTGATTATTGATTATTGATTATTGATTATTGATTATTGATTATTGATTATTGATTATTGATTATTGATTATTGATTATTGATTATTGATTATTGATTATTTATAATTTATTATTTATAGTTTATTAATTTTATATCATTATGGAACTTTCTTTCTAACAAACATTTTTAGATATTTTTTTCACACTAAATATGAATAATATTATTAATATTAATTTAGATAAATGAATTTATAATAAAATCAAAAGATAGCAAAAAAAGTAAATTTTCAAATTCATTCTCCTTCTGTTATTTGTTTGGATATAAATTTTGACAATACATTTAATACATAAAATAATTATAGCTATATATGTCTTTCATATATTTTAAAGATTCTAGATCTTCTTACATCTGACCATATTTATCTACAATAAAGTTTTGATTCCTCATGTATATTTATCTTTTGCTTGCTCATATTGTAAATGATATTTCTGATCATTATCCTATTTTCTTAACTTGCATAATTTAAGAATCTTTTAGATGGTTTTAATTAAACCTAGAACTATAATGTTATTTTTATCATGTATTTTTTTTTTTTTTAAATGATTATATAATTATGTTACTTTTTTATATTCCTGTAGGAATTGATTCCTTCTACCTCATGTACTTTTTAATTTTTTTAAATATCAATTACACTTTTTTTTATATTAAAAAATTTTATTTTAATATTTTTTAATAACTCATAATTATATGATTAAGTATTTTTAAATATCAATAGATAACCATTAATAAATTAAACAAAAAAAAAAAAAAACATAGACTTGCACATATGGGTACTCATCTCCCATATGGCCATACAGTTATTAAATAACTGTAAGGTGATGAGTTATTGGCATACTGTATCAGCTTCGCCGCTCTCAATCGTCGTTACACACTGCCCGGAGATGCATTCCTAACGTTCCTACATATATCTCTAATGACCACGAGCATCAGAACGGAACCATTAACTCCTCCCTAGTGGGTGTAATCATTGGCGATTGGAAATTTTACAATCATCGAGGTCTATGCTTCAATTCAAATCGTAGTATCAGGGTTGGGTGAAATAATCATCTGAGTGAAAGCCTTATGGACATCACGTGTGGTCTCATGATATCCCAGGATAGAAACCTCATCCGATTATTTGGTGCCATGCCGAGGATTCGAACCCCGCCCTCTATCGTCCTAACCGACTGGACCAACATGGCATTAATAAATTAAAACTCAATTTTATATGGTACAACCCACAGTAGAAATAGGTATTATTGTACTATGATATAACAATAATAACAATAATTATTTACTATAAATATCTAAATATATTTATATAATTTAATACGACTTGATTGGAAATAATTACTTATAAAAATATAATATGTATCATACCTAATTAGAAATTATCTCTGATTGGATAATAAAATAGGATTTGAATAAAAACAATTAGAAATAAAAAGAGAGAAATAGGAATTGTGAACGAGAGAGAATTAATTAAAAATAAGGAATTTTATTTAGTTTAGTTAATAAAAGAATATTAATAGTGTTGTAGGAACTAATTATAAATAATAGAGAGAGATTATTTATAATAGGGTTATAAATACATGTAATTAATAATTGTAATAAAATAAATTAAATAAAATTAATAAAGACAAAGTAAAATAAATTTACCTTAAAGAAATAATAAATAATTTATTTATCTAAAATATTATTTAGTATAAAATTCCCTGTCTTCAAAGCCCTTAACTGGTATAATTAATATCAACCGTACCATATACAAAATTTTTTACAATTAAAAATATTCAATAAAATTTGTTTTTTTTTTTTTTTTTTTTTTTTTATTTGGTTGTAAATCCGAATGAAATAAATATTGTATATATAAATTTTCGAAAGAAAAGACCACAGTAAAGAATTTATTTTTAATTTTTATTTTTTTTTTTTTTTTTTTTTATTTTTTTTAACTTTATTTTCTAATTTTTTTTTATTTTATTTATGTAATAATTTTTTTTTATATCATTATAGATTAGTTTTTATTTCGAAATATCAACTATACGTAAAAGTCTGAGAAGTTTTGGTCCTGACCATGGAAAAATTGTTTTAATTTTCATTCAAAACCTTGAATTTTGGATTGAAAGTAGAAAAAAGTTCATATGCAACGAACCTCACCTCCTTATGGATTAGGGTTTGAATTGTCTATCTGAAAGAAATTATGGTTTTCTCTTTCAGAGGCATTGGCCCTGCTAGCCTGTCTTACCACATTTTCAGCGTTGACGCTCCTGGTTAGTTTGCGCTTATACTTTCGGAATAGTAACCCTTGTCGAGTACTAGCCTATAATAATTGATATAATCTTCAAAATGAGAAATAGAATCCTTGAAAGAAAGAGGATTAAACATTCTAATCTTCCTAACGAACAAAACATAGAGTCATCGATGAAATTTAAAGAATTCTATCTAATAGATGCAAGAGCATTGCATTTAAAAATCCAATACTCAAAAGATTGATTACCTTCTCCACAACAGGGTTAAGTCTTAGAACAATTTTCTGATACTCTACCCATTCTAATAGCAATATCACTAAGTTTTTTTTTTTTTTTTTTTTTTTTTTTAGACTTAGAGAAAATATCACTAATATTAATATATTTCTATATTCACTATTAATACTTGTTCCTATTATTAACAAACACTATTCCTATTGTTACTATTATACTCTTACCAACACTCTAAAATAATAGAAATTCAACATCTACCTATAATTATTATTTTATTTAAACTCTATTAACAACTATTTCAAATACAAATGCTGATTCCACTATCACTACTATTATTATAATCAACATTTTAATTGACAAAAATTTGTAAATGTCTTAATTAAATACTAAAAATTAAACAATTTATAATTAATAAATAAAAAAAAATTATTACACATTCAATTACTTACAATATAACACATTTAAAATTAAATAGATATATGATTTTTTATAATTTAATAATGTTTATATTATATATTTATTTTATATTATATTTGCTTAATTTAATTTAATTTGTTTCTTTTTAATGTTTTATATATAAATTATTTTAAAAAAATTTTTTAAAAATATATTTTAATTTTTAGTTAGCTTATTTACATAATACTATCTAAAATTCTAATATCTATATATTTATAAAAAAAATATTATGTAATAATATATTTTTTTTTTTTTTTTTTTTTTTTTTTTAATTTATAATTTATATATTATAAAGTATTTGAGCTTTAATAATTTTGAATTTATTTTTAAAATTTTAAATAAAATTATTATTATTTTTTTTTGTTTCTTGTTCGTTTGTTTGTTTGTTTGTTTGTTTGTTTGTTGTTATTACTATTTTTAATTAATATTGTTAATTATGATATTTATATAAATATAAAAATTTAAAAAGGGTTTAATAAATTTAAACAACTTGAGTTATATCATTTTCAACTGCAACTTCAGCCTTCTTTTCAACTTTTTTCTCCCCTTCAACATTAATTTCATTCATTTCAACCTTCTTAGCCTTTTCGACATTCTTATTCTTTCCCATCAAAGTTTGAACACCTTCAACTAAAAGAACGATAGATAAAATAACTAAAAGACTACCAAAGAAGGTTTGAGCGTATGGTCCCCAATCAGCACCACCTCTTGAGATAAGGGTAACTTGGTTCTTAACGGTTAAACATAATGAACAGATAGTAACAACCATCATGAAAGCCATTGGTATCATAAACATTTTATTGTTCTTACCAACATTACCTAACCAAGTGGCAACAGCTAAAAGACCAATACCAGCAAGTAATTGGTTAGCAGCAC
>JACVTC010000041.1:205000-300000 GCA_016946835.1 Neocallimastix lanati (nom. inval.) | reverse complement strand
TGTATTTTATTTTATTTTATTTTTAAGATGATAATCTTTATGTATATTCTTCATGTGCTTCAGGTTTCAATTTATTATGATTTTCTATTGATAAATTAAAGATTATAATTCTATTAAATATCTATTTCTTTTTATTCTCTCCTTTACTTAAATAAAGATTGATAATTGATAATTAGTATATATCAAATTAAATATATACATAGAATATCAGTTATACTATATAATTATTGATTATTTTTTTTCTTACAAAATATATAATAAAAAAAAAAAAAAAAGCTTATTAATATGATTATAAATATTTATTATTAATATAATAGTAACTATCTATAATGGAAATTTTTTCTGTTTCTACAAATTTGCAATTACTCATTGTAATAGTATAAAAATAAGCATAATATTTATGTTGAGTTTTGTTAAAAAAATATATATATGTGTAAATATTTATATAAAAATATTTATATATAAAAATATTTTATATATCTATATATTTAACAATTTTTTTTTTTAAAAAAATAAAAAAAAAAATATTATAACATTATTTTAGAAAATTCTTTTTTATTTTTTGTTCTTTTTTATATTAAATATATTATAAATACAATACAAATATATTGGAAAAAATATATAATAAATTTAAAATATATTATAAATACAATACAAATATATTGGAAAAAATATATAATAAATTTAAATTAAAAATTAATCTATAAAAAAGAAAAAATGTTAAATGATATTTATTTAACTTTTATTTATTTATTTATTCATTTATTTGTATTTATTTATTTATTTATGAATTTATTATATTATTTAATAATATATATTATTTTATGATTATTATATAATTATATACTATAACATATATTATTTATTAAATTATACCTGATTTATTTTATTCCTAACCAAATCCATGGTACAATAACCATTAAAATATTTTTATAATACAAAATTTTTAAATTATTTGATATTTAGTAATGTATTATATTTTAATATATTATAGATTAATTTTATAACAGTTTATGGCTTATTAATTAAAATTTATCTATCATTGATAACTTTAATTAATCTAAATAATTATGATTTATGAATATTTATTAAACATTAAAAAAAAAATGTATTAAAAAAAGTCATTTGAAAAATAATATATATAATATAATAATATATATAATAGTCATGATTCTTTATAATGGAATAATATATTTTAGTATATATTTTAAATATAATAATAACTATTAAGAAAATTAATAAAGATAATAATTAAAAATATATATTTAAAAAGAAAAAGAAAAAATAAAATAAAATAAAATAAAATAAAAACAAGAAAGAGAGAGAAAGAAAGAGAAAGAGAGAAAGAGAGAAAAAAAAATGAAAAGGAAATAGATAGGAAATTTTTAGTTAGTTAACAAGGTTTGATCAGAAAAAAAAATATATTATTATATTATATGATTATAAAAAAAAAAGTTACAATTAAAAAAAAAAAAAAAATATACTGTATGTGTTCAAAACTGTTTGGTAAAAAAAAAAAAAATTAATATATTTTATTTATTTTTTTTTTTTTTTTTTTTTTTTTTTTTTTTTTTTTTTTTTTTTTTACTTTTTTTTTTTCTTTTATGGAATAATAATTAATAAATTTTATAAAGTTATCTTTACTTATTTTTATATTTATATGTAACAGATATTATTAAAAATATATATTAATTTGATTATTTTTCCTTTTTTTTTTTTTTTTTTTGAAACTGTAATAAATATGTGTTTATCATTAAATAAGAATATATAAATTTACAGTATTTTAGCTACTATTCATATTGAATAATTACTTAATATAGAATAATAATGCAAATGTATAAAATTAATTAAAATAAAAAGCAATTATTTTTTATTTTTTTTTTTTAATTAATTATCAAAATTTTTGTATCATTTAAATTTACTATAATTGTTTTATTATAAGGATTGAAATTAATATTAAGTATCATATTAAAAATTAGTTTGAACATCAACATAAAATTATAATTATTAATATAATATAAATATAATTATTAATTTATAGTATAAAAAAAAAGAAAAATTAAAAATTAAATAAAAAAAAAAAAATTGGAAATAAAAAGTTTCTAAATTTTATACTTTTTTTTTTTTCATTATTAAAAATAAATTATTAAAAATTTATGTAATACTTTTAATACTTATTATATATATTTATTATACCTTGAATGAATAGATTTAAATTTCATATTTTAATCTAATATACTCATTTTAAAAAAAAAATAAAATAAAAAAAAGAGTAAAAAATAAAAAATTAAGAATAAAATAATAATAATTCATTTGTACTATAATAAACAAAGATGACTTATAACTACGATTACATAATTAATATAAAGATAAAATTATTATTTATACTATTATTTCATTTTATTATTATATTTATTATGTTTATTTCGTGTATTATTATTATATTATTATTATGTTTAATATTTTTTTGTTTATTGTTATTATGTTTATTATTTTTATGTTTATTATAATTATCTTTATTATTATTTCATTTATGTTTATTATATATAAGTTTATATAATGAAAACATTGTTAAATCACCTTAGTTTAGACCAAAAGTCTGACAATATGTGTTTTGCAATCGAGAAACATTTTTGTCATGTTTATGCCTAACATAATTAAAAAAATTAAAAAGAAAATTTAAATATTTAGGAAGCTATGAAAAGACAATAAAATTTTATAAATTAATGAATTTACTTCCTTTATTATAAAGTGTATATCAAACTAAAATTATATCATAATAAATTAAAATGATTTATAACTTCAATTAAATTATTAATTTAAAAAGAAAATTATTATTACAATTGTTATTTCATTATTATTATATTATTTTTTTTTTTTTTTTTTTTTTTTTTTTAGATTTTTGGTAATGAGTATAAAATTATAATAATTATCCATTATATATTGCCTAACGGTTTCGGCATCGACATGATCCATTCCATAGGCAAGGCTAATATAGCAGGATTTACCCGAAAGGCGTTTCAAATGAGAGTCTTTTTTTCAGCGATCATAAGGTTAAAACATTACCTTGGGATCTTTTCTAAGGTTTTTCCTCACATTTAATGTCGTAACCCTAAATTCCAAATAAAAATCCCTTATAGAAAAACCTCAGAATTTTAGCATCGCCAAGGTCTAACCAGAAGCCTTCGGTAACTAAGGTAATACATATTTTAAAATTAAATATCTAAAAAAAAAAAAAAAAAAAAAAAAAAAAAAAAAAAAAAAATATATAATAATAATAATGAAATAACAGTTATAATAATAATTTTGCTTTTAATCTTTATCAATAATGACAATAAAAGAAAAAAAAAAAAATAAATATTTTTTATAATAATATCAAAATTAAATTTTTTAATAATAATAATTGTATATATATATATGCATTATATAGCAGTGGTAATAAAGAAAATAAAAATTGAATTTTTAATAAAAAGAATAAGGATAATAATTAATAGTAATAAAAATAATATATACTATAAAACTTTATTTATTTATTTATTTATTTATTTATTTATTATATGAATAGTTATTTACTTTTTAAAAAAATAAATAAATAAATAAATAAATAAATAAATATTATTTGTACAATTAGATCATAATAATATTTTGAATAGTGATGTAAAATAAAAAGTAATATTCAAAAATAAAGTGTATAAATAAATTCAGAAAAAAAAGTTCATATGTAATGAACCTCACCTCCAAGATTTCTGTTTTAAAAGGGAATTCTTATTCTGGATTAAGGTTTGAATTGACTTTTCTATCTGAAAGAAATTATGATCTTCTCCTAGTTTCAGAGACATTGGCCCTGCTTGCCTTCCACCAAGAAGGAAGTTATATATACAGTCGGAATTACGTCACATATATATTTGCACACTCTTTATTCAGAAAATTACTAATATTTATAACATTTTCATAAATTGACCTATTCATTATGGTATTAGTAACGATATTATTATTTTCACTATCACTAATATTATAATTCCTATTTTCACTATCAATACTATGACTATTATAAAAAAAAATTTTTTTTTTCTATTGTTATTATTATTAATATTATATACTGTGCAGTGTTCACATTACTATTTGATATTGGACAATATTCGGAAATTATAAAAAAAAAAAAAAAGAAAATCTTTCATAAAGAATTTCATCATCCTTACAATATTTCATATTTGAAATTCACGGAAAAGATAGCATTTAGAAAATTAATGTTCCAACCGATGATTACTATTTTCTCTAAAACAAACAAGGACACCATTCTAGACAGTCGTCATCAATCATTTTGGCGGCTTTAGCAACACAAACAACGAATATATATCCACATCTGGCACGAAGTACTCATCGAAGCCAATGATAAACTCAGGATACTTGAAGTTGAGTTTTAGTACACCTGATATAGACCATTACTTTTCCTTTATAATCCTCAATAGACCTTGGAAAAAAAAAAAAAAAAAAAAAAAAAAAAAAAAAAAAAAAAAGTTCATATCACTGTGTTAGAAGCATATTCAGACAATCTCTTAATTTATCATTAACAACTATGAAGTCAATATAGGAAAAATTCTTTTCCTCATTATTAGAACAAATAAATCAATAACCATTCCCATAGCAAACCATACATAAAAAGATTAAACCTCTATTTTAAATTATTTTATTCTATATTACTATTAATTACCGATTTAATTATAAAAAAAAATACTTAAAAATCAATAATACCTTTAATAAATTCAAATTTTTAATAAATAAAAAAAAAAATAAAATAATACTATAAATATGTAAAATACAAAAATAAAAATACAAAAATAAAAACACTTACTATTAATTCAAATTTATTTCTTTATAGTTTTATATTTTATAATAAATTTTTACTTTAATTACTTTATTAATTACAAATAAATTCTTTTTTTTAATTAAATATAATTGTAATTAACTGTGAATTAATTTTAATTCTCTTTTTCATTAATTGAATTGCAATATATTTTTACATATTATTTTACCTTTTTTATAATAATTTAATGTAATATATATATATTAAAAGAAACCTAAAACTAATAATAATTTTAATTTTTCTTTTAATATATTTATAATTACATTATTTTTTGTATAAAATTATTGTCTCTTTCGTTTTATATATATTAACATTCTGAAAAATAAACTTTCAAAATAAAAATTATAAGAAAATATATATTATTTTATCAAAATAATATATATCATTTTATATTTGCTTCTTTCACTTTCGAATTAGCCAATTTCATTTTGATATGGAAAGTTTCTTTGATTCTCTATTTGATTTATTAAATACAATTGAGATTGAATATGATTATTTATACACCTAATTCTCAAATTAGTATTTTCTAATTCTCTCTTTTCCATCAATACAACGTTAATTAAATTGTTAAGTAAACCAATTTCTCTTTGCATTTCAATAGCATCACGTTTAACATCCGGTTCTCGATGGTTATTTAGAAAGTAAGGAAAAATATCACGAAATTGATAATTCTGTTCTGCTTGAACATGACCATCTTCATGCGGATTTAGCAGGCCATTGAATACACGTGGATCTTCTTGTGGATTTGCCCTGCCATTTAAAACAAATAGATCATGTCCTTGTATTTCTTGCAATTGCAAACCATTTCTTTCCCTTTGTAATGGAATACCACTAAATAAATTATTTTTACTTTCCATTTTTAAGCTTAATAAAATTTTTAATTTAAACTAATATTAGTAAAAATTTTTTCTTTTTAAGTAAATTAAAATACCTTTTTAAATATTTTTATTTTTAATAATACTTTTTTCTTCGTTATTTTATATTATATTTATATATATTTTTTTAAAATTTATTCTATTTTTAACTTAAATATTTTTTTCTTGGTTATTTTATATTTTATTTTATATATATATTTTTTTAAATTTAAATTTTTTTTTATTCATTATTTTATATTTTATATATATAAATTAAATGTATTAACTTTTTATAGATTTTAATTTTTATCATATATTAAAATCATTGATTTCAGTTTTAAATTAATATTCATATATTAATTTTTTTTATCTAATTAATTAATATTTTGTAATAATTACAATATCAAAAAAATATATTACAATTTAAAACTTTATTTTTTATTTTTTATTTTTTTTTTTTTTATACTTTTTTCTTAGGGATATTAAAAAATATCATAATTAAGTTATTTATAATTTTTAATATTATTTAATAGATTATATATATTAAATATATTATACTTTATTAATTTTAATTTATCTTATAATTTCATATTATTAATATTATTGAACTACTTTCATAAAAATAAATATATATTGATATGGCAACAACATTTGTTTCAATTAATTGAAAAAGAATAACATATTCTTTATATAATATTCTTTATATAATACTCTTTAAACTATTTTAAAATAATAAGAATTAATTATTTAATTTAATAAAATAAAATAATTTAAATAAAACTTTTTTGATTTATAAAATATTTATTATGTTTATTAATTTTATTTACATATTTATGTTATAAATTTTATGTTAACGTAAATATGTAAATAAAATTAATAAAGTTTTACTTTAAGAGGTCCATTTCTCAAATTTTTTGTAGTCATTTCGAAAAGTAACATTTCACAAAAATTTTTTTAACATAATAAATAAATAAATAAATAATAAAATAAATAAATAATGTATATAATTTAAATAATTAATTAAATAAAAAAAATATAATAAATAAATAAATTTAAAAATAAATTTTTTAATATATATATAATAAAAATTAATAATAATAAATAAACATTAGAATTTAAGCATTAAAAAATAAAATATTTTATCACAGTTTTATAATTTTTCAAAATAAATATAATTAATAATATATATATATATAAACAATAATTTAAAGGATGTATAAATATAATATAATTATAATATTATAATTATTAAATAATTAATTAATCATTTTACACCTTTTAAACTCTTGCGCAGTATTTTAAAGAATTTTAAACACTAAGTAAAAATATTTTTAATAATCTTAAACATTAGTTAAAATATTTTAATATTTTTAATAAAAGAAATATCTAGTAAAAAAAAAAAAAAAAAAAAAAAAAAAAAAAAAAAAAAAAGTTATTTATTTATTTGAAAAACACGATATATAAATAAAATTATTAAATTATTAATAAATAAAATGAAGCTATATGGTTTTTGATAGAACTTTATTGAATTGATTAATTATTTTGATTTAATTTTAATAATATTATAAAAATATTTTATTTTGTTGTATATTTAATATTAAATATTACTATTTTAATAAAATAAAAAATAAATTTAAATATTTTTAATTATATTACTAAAATAAATTGATATTGATATTAATAATAGTATTATAATAATAAAATATAAAATAGTAATAGTGATAGTGATAGTATCATAATAATAAAATATAAAATATAGATATTAATATTTATACAAAAAAATTGAATATTTTATTTAATGATTTAGTTTTAATTTAAAAAATAACAAAAATTAATAATTAAACATAAAAATTTATAATCTTACTTTATTAAAGGTTAGAATAATAAATTCTAATTTAATTAATTTTATTATTTAAATTAATTAAACGAATCTAGTGCGTTTCACAATCGTACATTTCACAATGTGGAGTATTTTTATGTGGCTTTTTTTAATTATATAATTTATTAGTATTCAATTATAAAAATAATTTTTTATAATTCTTTTTTAATAGAATATATTATTATTTCTTTTGAAATAGTTATTTAATAATATTTAATTGAAAAAAATATATTATTATTTCTTTTAAAATAATAATTATTTATATATTTGTTTATGATTGTATAGAATATCTTAAAAATGTATGGCTTTATTTAAAAAATTTTATACTCACATTTGCGGAAATGCACGATCCCCTAATTAAACATTTAAACCATAATCCAGCAATATGGCTTCTATTTCCTTCATTTATTACCAATTAAAAAATGATTCCATTTTTTTGATTTTATTAGTTTTTGTTAATGTTTTTCTCTTTTGTTTATTCCATACGCCAAACTTTTTTTTTTCCTTGATATAAAGATACATAATTATTTAATGTATATATTAATTTAAAATAAGTTTTTTTTTTTTTTTTTTTTTTTTTTTTTTTTTTTTTTTTTTTTTGAAAATAAGCCATTTAAATAATTATTAAAAGATTCAGAGGCATTATTTGTTATATGTTCAATATTATTATAATAATTTCAATTTTCAATATTATAAAGAATTATATATGTTTTTCTAAAATATCCTAAAAATATTAAAAATTGGTTCTAGTTATTTTTTAATGCTTGATTTTTTAATTTTATGAAAAATATATTCCAATATATAATTTAGATTTATAAAAGGTTGCTTGATTTTTTAATTTTATGAAAAATATTCCAATATATAATTTGGAATTATAAAAGGTAAATTTAATATAGCATTATAATAGACATATAAATCTCCGTTATGATCTATTTCATATATAGTATATTTTATTTTTATGATGTTCCAATGATCGTTTGTAATACCAAATACAATATCTAATATTTATATCTGGAAATACAATTATTGCGGCACTAGACATGGCTCTTTCAAACTTTCAAAGTCACATTGAAGATCTTTATGGAGCAAACCCATTGTCTATTATAATATTACAATTATTTTTTATTACTTCAAATGTTGTTCTAAAGGTTTCTTATTCTTTATTTCTTAATGTAGAAAAAGAAGTTGTGTAAAAATTCATTTAATTCAGGAACCAAATTTCTTGTAATGAAAACCTGATAACTGAAATCAGGAGCTACATAGAAAGTACCATTCACAAAAAGATCATCACAATATTTTTTTTTTTAAATAAAAATGCTTGAAATGGAGACTGAAAAATTACGACATTTTGATTATTGAATGTCATGAAATTTTCATATTGTTTAATAATATATAAATAATGCTTTTTTTTTTTTTTTTTTTTTTTTTTTTTTTTTTTTTTTTTTTCTGGAATTTCCTCAAAACTTGATAGGTTGGGAGGTAGTTGTTTATTTATATTATCTCTAATTATATGTGATTTTATAGATTTATATTCAGGAAATATAAAACCAATGTCTTGTTAAATCTGATTAAAAATTCTTTTTAGTTTTATATCGAAAGGAATTGAACTTTTTTTTTTTTTAATTTCTTTTTTAATTTTATATTTTGTTAATGATAGAGCGATATTAAAGTCCTGTTCGAAATGATTATGAACACCATCATATTTTAATAATTTCTTCTTTTATCATTTAAAATAATGTGAGATTTACATTTATTTGAAGTTTTATATTCGGTACATCTAACATTTTGTTAAATATTTTTAATTAATTTTCAATTATTCAATCTTATTAAATATATTTAATTATATAAATTTTAAATAAAATCGAACTTATTTTTTATTTTATATTGATTTTTTTTTTAATATATAGTTATATAAAAATCCTTTTTAAAATTAGAATATCATCAACATAAAGTCCTATGACACAAGTTAGTTTATCTTTAGGCTTTTTGAAGAAAGCACATGGATCAGCGATCAGCAGTGGTGAATTATTGAAATTTGTTTTTAGGTTAAAAATATTTTGTAATGATTTTTATTCCACTGGCGACCTTACTGTTTAAGACCGTACAATACCTTATTCAGTAACTCAATAACTTTTGCCGTAGTTTTCATCGCCATATGGAATATTGGTGCAAATTTCTTTGTTTAAGGCGGCATTTAGATAGGCTGATTTAAAATCTAATTGGTAAACATTCTATTGAAGTTTGACAGCATAAGTAAGAAATAAAAAAAAAAAAAAAAAAAAAAAAAAAAAGAAAAAAAAATATATATATTTTGAAAACAATATACCTAGGTAGGTACAGCAATTCATTTTAGGTAACTCTTGACTTAATAGATAAAAGGTGTGGGTTACTATTATTAAGAAATCTTGAAACTTCTCCTCGTATGTATTACTAAACTGGCCCATTTATTGATACCAAGAAATATTTCATTATTTATAGCCCACTTATTGGCAAATTTTTAACCATTTCTTTAGTTGAGATCTTGTTGAAGCACATAACACAATGTCATAACACAATGGTCATCTGCAAAGAGACCTCCACATAGAGATTCCATATTTATTTATAATTATTAAAAGTGTCATTAATGAACAAGCTAAATAAAATTGGTGAGAGGGCACAACCTTGATGAACACATTTCTTTAATACTAAATAATTCCAATAATTGTCCATTAACCCTTACACATGCATCACTCTCATCATCCATCTATTCTTCTTGGTGACTTTAACATGAGCACCACTGATTTACAAGATAAAATTAACCAACAGCAAACCTTGTTAACTGGTTTATTCTTCCAATTAATGGTTTCACCTATTTCATGAACTAGAGGTAGATATTCATCAGATATTGATCATGCGTTAGTCAACTCATATATACTGGATAAAAATATCCTGTGCTTATTTTGTTGACTATCCTTCTGTAACGGATCATAAATATCTCATAGTTTATTGCAAGAAAACTACCACAGATAAATCATTTTTGTTACCAAAAAAAAAAAAAAAAAAAAAAAAAAAAAAAAAAAAAAAAAAAAATTGGAAAGGTGGGATAGGTATAAATGTATTGAACTTAAGAAAGAAATTTGTGATCCCAATAAATTTTATATTCTTAGTGAAGAATTAGGAAATGGAGAACTTTCAGTAGATTGTATAGGTGAAAAGTTCATCATCACAATAAATTTTATATTCTTAGTGAAGAATTAGGAAATGGAGAACTTTCAGTAGATTGTATATGTAAAAAGTTCATCAACACTACTAATTCCATTGCTATGGATTTATCGATTACATCGTCAACAGAAATCAGAAAATTGATGTTTAGAGCGTCCCACAAAATTTATTGTCTTCAAAAAAGGTAAAAACATATAGAAATAAACAAATAAAGGGTTATAAATCTGCAAGTGATTCCAATGAATTTGCTAAAGTTGTTGTCTCGCATAGTAGACTCTATGAATCAATTCATAAAAAATGTATTGAAATTAGGAGAAAAAAAAAAAAGAATATTTATATTGGATTAAAATTGGATATTTTGTTAGCTATTAAAAATGATGGTAGGAAAGTATGGAAATAGGTAAAAAAAGAAAAATTAGATGAGTATAGGAATTATCTAGTGAAATTTTTTGTATCTAGAATGAATAAATTCCTTCATATTAACATCGGTCCATGAGTATATACCACGGATAAAAATTAACCTTGTGTTATCAATAGATGTTTCATAACAGAGAGAACCTCGATGAAATATCTTTTCCATAATGCACTATAAATTACAAAATGATTAAAAATGAAATTAATATAAACTAAAATACTAAAAACTTAGAAATATAAATATAAAAAATATATATATAAAAAAAAATAAATATAGAAAAAATAAAAAAAAAAAAAAAATAATAATTAAAATAATATGAAGTTTTTTCTTTTTGCTATATTTGATAATTATTTAAGTAAAATAAACCATATATATGTATATTTTGTTATAATGAATAATCTCTCTTTTTTTTTTTTTTCTTTATCTTTTGAATTATTATTTTTCTTTTCGATTAATAAAAGCATTGTATTATGTAATATTTTCTGTAGAATAATCAATATATTAACTAAAATGAAAAGGTAAATAAAATGTTAGTTGTGAAAAGCTTTAAAAAGATCCCCATCTGTCAAATAAAGTCTTAAATACAAGCTTTGGAGTGAATCAAAACTCCTACATTTCCATTTTACAATAGCTGCATGAGTTTAAATAATACTAAAGAAAAATACACATATAAAATAATGCTAAAGTAAAAAATACAATGGATTCATGACAATTATAATATGTAGAAACTACATGAAATTATTAATAATATAACTCCAATGTTACTATATATCCAGTTTAAAACAATATAAAATATCAGGTTCACTTTTTATCGTCTTCCCAATATGGAATATTTTCTCTCTTTGTACTAGAAGCCACGTAAGAAAGGATAACCATAGATTATCATCAGAATAAAGAAAACTGTAATTAGTACACCTGATAAAGGATATTCCTTTACCATCAACCCTCCATGGACCTGGAAAAACAGTTCATATCATTGGGATATACAATAATAATAACATTGATAATAAATAATTATTTAAATCTTTAGAATCTTATGATAATGAAAGAAATTCGTTATATAATATTAAAAAAAATAATTGAAAATTTCTTTAAACAATCAGGTTTTCCATTTATTATGATAAAAGAAAATCAAGAGAATCCAACAATTATTTTTAATCAAAGAACAAATTTTTCAAAAATGTAATCTTCATTACTGATATTTTATTATTATTATTATTATTATTATTATTATTATTATTATTATTATTATTATTATTGAAAATACAATTTTTATTATTGTTATTTTATTATTATTATTATTATTATTATTACTATTAATACATTCGATTTATATTTAATACTTTATCTTTTTATTAATAATATTGATAATATAGTATTTATATTGGGTGTGGGGGCATTTCGCCAGGTTGCATTTCACCAATTTTTTAAGTATGTGGCGTATTAAAAAATGTGGTATTTCGCTAAATTGAAAATTATTAAATAAATAAATAAATAAATAAAATAAAATATTATTAATATCGAATAAAAACAATTTTAAAAAAATTATTTTAAATTAATATTTATTTATTTATTCATTTATTTATATCAATACTCTACTTGTCGAAATGCAACATTGTAATACTACGCCACTTGGCGAAATGCAACCTGGCGAAATGTAATTTGGGGAAATTCAACTCTCCCATTTATATTATATAAATTATATATATATATATATTTATTTCACTATACATTATATATAATAATATATCATTTTTTGTTCCAAAAATTAATAAATAAATAAATAAAAATTAATATATAAACAAAATATATTACATTTTCTTTATAGTATATTTCAACTTTTTAATAATTAATAAATATATATTTCTTTGTTAAAAAAAAATGGTGTAAATGTTGTATTAACAGGTAAAAAAAAAAAAATAAAATAAAATAAAAAACTTCTACTATAAATTAATAAATAAATATTTAATATAACATTATTAGGTAGCTGTTATATAACCAAATAAAGATTATATTGATTTATCGTAATAAAAATTAAATTTTAATTTTTTTTTTTTTTTTTTTTTTTATTTTTATTTCAGAAATTACTTAAAAATATTTAAAAAAAAAAAAAAAAACATGTTTAAATTTTCACTTTAATTTTTAAAATATTTATTAAATAAATGAAATAATTAATATTTTTATATATATAATAACTTTTATTTATTTTAATTCTTTTAAATATTACACATTTAATAGAAATTCTATAAACTGATAATATATCAATGTACAATTCTTTTAAAACCTTTAAACTTTTTAAAAAAGTAAAATGTAATTAAAATAAAAATAAAAATAAAATAAAAAATTAATCAAAATTCATTTATCTTTAAAAAAAAAAAAAAAAAAAAAAAAAAAAAAAAGATTTTATGATTAATAAAAATATCTACTTATTTATCTATATAAATATTATTTATTCATTCATTTTAACTAATAATGATACGGAATTTTTATTTTTTATTTATTTTTATATTAATATATTCATTTATTTTAAATTAAATTTTTGACATTTATTTTTATTTGTTAATTTTATGACTCTTCAACAGTTACTTAGTAAATTAAATAATTTTATAATTCTAAAATATTTAATTAAATATAATTTATATGGCAAAACTTTTTATATATAAAATACTAAAATAATAAAAAATAATACACTATAGAAAAAAATAAAAATAAAAATGAAACAAAATAAAAATATGATGAAACAGAATAAGAAATTAAAATATAAAATATATCATTTGCCTTTAAAATAGATAATACATAAAATATCATCAATAATTAAGTAAAATATTAATAATGGTTGTAAATATTAAAATAGATTGAAAAAATGAAAAAGTTTACCACTTTCATCCGTATAATGAATAATAATAAAATTATAAAATTTTCTAATTAGATTATTATAATTTAAAAAAATATATATATATATAACGATATATATATTTGAATATATAATTATATAATTTAATAATAATAACTTTGTAATAATTTTTAGAATTATTATTTTTATATATATATAAATATATATATATATAAATTACTATATATATATAAATTACTATATATATATAGATAGATAATTTTTTATTTAATTTTTTGTTTATTATTTATTTTTTTTAAACTCTAATTAAAGTTTTAATTAAAAATAGTAAAATTAATATTTATATGAAAAATTTTTATATTTTAATTTTATAATTATTAATTATAGAAAAAATTAAAAAAAAAAAAAAAAAAAAAAACACTTATAACATTATTTCTTAAATAAATATACATATATTTAATTATATATTTATTTGATCTAAAAATTTTTGCTACATTATTTATACTCATTTTTAAATTATAAATATATTAACAATATTTATGATAAGGTTTTTGTTATTTTTAAAGTAATTGATCAAAAAAAAAAAAAAAAAAAAAATCCTTAATTTAAATTAATTTTATAATAAAAAATTAAATACTAATAATGATAGTAATATTATATATAATATATACAATAAACAAGCTCAATATTTATTGATTATTGCTATATATGTGTTGCATCGTTTAGTTGAGTTTATAAATATATAAATATATTATAGAAAGATAATACAAAATAAGGTATTTCTATTGGCAATAAAAAAAAATCAGTACAATAACAACTTATACAGGATAAGGGTATTCTAATGAAAAATATTAATAATGATTATTAATAATAATATTATTATATTATTATTCTCTTATTTTTCTATTTTTTTTTTTCTTGTAAGAAAATATTATATAGATGTAAAATAATTAATAAATAGGAGATAATAAATTCTAAATTCTAAATTTTAAACTTAAATAATTAAAAGATATCTTTATTCTATAAAGTTTAAAATTTGGAATTTGGAATTTGGAATTTTGATTTTTTTTTAATAAAATGTTCTAAACATTTATGGTTAAATTAAGTTTTTTTTAAAAAAAAAGAAACTTTAATATGATAAATTCATCCATTTTTTATTAATTAAATTCAAAACGCGGTATAAACTTTATTTATTAATTAATAAGTTCTTATTTAAAAGAAATAATTATTATTGGAGCTGAATAAATAAAAGTTATTAATTAAAAATAAAGCTTTTTAATTAATCTAAAAATACATTTAACATAGATCCATTTTTTTTTTTTTTATAATTTAATATGTATTAACTTAATTAAAAACAATAGTTTGCTTTTTATATTATCATTATTTATTATATATTTTATCTTAATAAAATAATTTAATATTATAAATATTATAAAAAAATATTTTATATGCTATCAAAAAAAAAAAAAAAACATAAATTTTATAATATATTTACATTATCTACAAATGAATTTTCAACTATATATTATATATAATAATTAAGCTAGACTTAAACTATAAACTATATTATTTTAATTATTAATTAATATTAAAAAAATTCTAAATTTTGATTTGTTCCTAAAAATTTATAATTTCTTTTCTATTTGATTTGTTATATAAATTAATTATATTTTTTCAAAATTTAGGATAAAAAAATTATAAATAATAATAATTATAATAAAATTTATAAGAATAAATAATAATATTGAAATTATTAAACATTAAAATTGTGTTTTATTTTGAATTTATTTATATACTTATTGTTATTTTTATTATGTTTTATGCATTTGATAATAAAAGGAATAATTGAATATTAAGTTATATTATTAGATATAGTAAAAGAAAATAATTATAATTAATTACTAATAAATTTTAATAAAAATAGTAATTAAGAAAAGTCTTTAAATATTCTTTTAAATTTATCTTTCAATATCGCTCCAAAAAAGATATTCATATTGTTTATTTTATATTAATTCATATTAATGAAATTTAAAAAATAACAAAAATAATAATATAATAGAAATAGAAATAATAAAAAAAAATTATTATTATTAATAATCAAAGTTTTATTATTTTATTATTTATTCCATTGTTTATGGTTAATCAATATAGATATATGAACTATATTTATGTAATAACTATGAAATTTTCTGTTAATTATTTATTTATTGAAAATACATATTTTTTTAAAACAAGAAATATCCACTATTTATTTTATAGATTAATTTTTTTTACATTTATACTGTTACTAATTATTAACAAAGAATAAAGATAAATAAATTGAGGATCAACTTTGTGAAAGTTTAGAAAAGAATTAGTAATAATAATATTCACTCCAATTTCTTCTTTTTAAAATAAAACTACTAAGATATATTAAATCCTTATTTCGTTTTAAAAATATATATATGGATTAGGTTATATTTTAATTATCACCTAACAAAATAAATAATTAATAGGACTTTTTTTTTTTATTTGAAAAAAAAAAATATATATATATATATATACATATATATAAATATATAAATATATATATAAAATAATAAATTTCATTATAAAATTATGTTTAGTATTTACTCTTTTTTTAGGTCATTTATTATACATTAATTATTGTTGTTGAAGAGGCTTATGAATTCTGCTGATTTTAAAATAATATATATTTACAATATATTAAATAAAATTAGAAAATAAATTCGAACTCTATATAATATTAAATTTGTAAAAGCTATTTAATTTATAATAAATAGACTTTAATATAGAATTATAAATGTTAGATAAATCCCATAATTTGTAATAAGAATTTTTATTCAAAAATGCCTTTTAATGTTTTATATAGAATGAATCATAAGGAAAAATAAATATCATAATTTTTATATGGAGTATCAAATATTTATTATATGAAGTATTATTATATTATCATAGTAAATAAAGTAATAAAATCAATGATACTACTAATACTAAAAAATCATGTATAATAATATAATAATAATAAAGAATAACAAGGAATAATAAGGAATAAAGTATATTAAAGAATAATAAAGAATAATAAATAATGAAATAATAAACAATAATAATCAATAATAAACAATATTAATAAGTATTAATAAGTCATAATATTAAAAATAATAATACAAAGATAAATATTAAATAATTTTTATAAAAAAAGTATTATTTGTTATTTAAAATTATACTAATTTGCATAATATTAAAAAATAAATTTATATAAATATTAAATATAATTTTATAATTAAAAAAAATATAAAGAATAATGAGAATTATAATATATATGTTTAAAAAAAAAATGGGGATGAAACATAGAAATATTTCTGAATGAAAAAATGAATGTTTACTAATAAATAAAAATATAAAAATAAACAATAATATAAAAATAAACAATAAAATTTAAAATATTAAATATAAAATATAAAATATAAAAATAAAATATAAAATATAAAATATAAAATATAAAAATAAAATATAAAATATAAAATATAAAAATAAAATATAAAATATAAAATATAAAAATAAAATATAAAATATAAAATATAAAATATAAAAATAAAATATAAAAGTAAAATATAAAATATAAAAATAAAATATAAAATATAAAATATAAAAAATAAAACATAAAAATAAATAAAAAACATAAAAATAAAAGTAAAAACAAAACAAAACAAAATATGAAATTTGAATTAATAAATAATAATTTTATATAATTTTATATTATGTTAAACGGTCATTAATTTTAAAATATATTGAATTAATATTAATTTTTTTTGTTATATTTATTTATTCATAGTTAACATGGTAATAATTAAATTTAATTGTTATTAACTCAAAACAATATTATTTACTATTTAAAAAATGTTAATATTAAAGTTTAATATGGGTTAAATTTAATATATTCACTTTATTATTTTTTTTTTTTTTTAAATAATCTTGATTATACTATTTCTATGAAGAAAATTACATTAAGACTTTAAATTTCCAATATATAAATGAGAAATATATATTATTAAATTAATGAGAATTCTATATTTAATTAATAGTAACGGTTAATCCTTATTATAATACTTATTCTAATGCTATTTTTATTTTCCTCAAAAAGTATATAACACAACTTTATATATATATATAAAAGTGATGAATAATCCATTGTATTAAACGTTTTCCTCGTGAGCTTTAAAAAATACTCCTGGTGTTTATATATTAGTCTTCTGATCAATTGTGACAGAAGTTAAGGAGGAATTCATATGTTTATAATTATTGTTTCTTGTTAATACCATATATAACATCTTTATATGGAAAGTCTTATATTTATTTTTGTTACATTTAATACCTTAGAATAGAAATTTCGTGTTAGTATGTTATAAATAAGACCGTATAGCCGTATAGTATTCATAATATAATATAATATAATATAATATAAATACAATACTATATTATATGATCTATTACTATTCATATTTTATTTAATTAATATGATTTGAATTTAATTTGAAACCAAGAATTTTCTTCTTTTTATTTTATTTTTTTTTTTGTTACTTTATTATATTTTATTTTATCCTCTATTTTCCACGTTAACTTTTTTTTGTAATATATTAATGTAATACAAATGTAAATAATATTGTGTATTACATTTTTTTTTTTAAAAAAAAAGTTCTTTTATTATTAAAATATAATAAAAATTAAAATAAAAAAAAATTTAAAATTTTGTTTATATAAATAAAGAAATAAATAAATAAAAGTAGGAATATATCAGTATTGTTAATAATTATTAATTATCTAAATTAATATCTCCCAGTTTTTTCTTATATTGAGAAGTATGAAAATATAAAATTTTTCTTTTTTTTTTTTTTTGCAAGTTTTTATTTCCTTTTTTATTATTATGTGTTATTTTATATTTGTTTTATTTTTTCTATGTTTGCTATCATCTTTTCATATATATATACTTACAAATATAATATATTATATATATTTCATAAAAATAAATTAGATTGAATTTAATTATTAATTTATTAATACAACAGTTATTTAATTGGAAATAAATAATCTCAATTAAAAAAAAATTTATATAAATGATAAGACACAAAAACTACTTTTAATAAAGTTACTTTCATTTTCACCTTTTAATTTACTGAATGGCGTTTTTATAAATTGTCATAGGAATTAAAAAAAATATTAATAATACAAAAATAGTTTAATTATATTATGTATGATATTATATTTATATATATATTTAATTTCTTTTTTCTTTTTCTTTTTTTCTTTTTCTTTTTCTTTTTCTTTTTTTCTTTTTTCATTAATATATTAATATTAAATATTTTTTTTTTATAGAAAATAGAATGATTTAAATAATATAAATAAAATGGAATTTTATATTTATATCATTGTGCAATATAGTATTTGTATTATTTATGATGATAAAATTTTTATTGTGTCGTATTAATGTTTTTTGTCTAATTGGAACTGAAGAAAGTAATGTGGTAATGCAATTAAATTTATTATTTTTTCAAAGTTTGCTTGTGATTAAAAATGAATATATTCACCCTTTACACTTATTATAAATAGTTTTAGATAATTTAAAAATAAACTTAAAAATAATAGTATTTTTTTCTTTTCTTTTTTTTTTTTTTAAAAGTCTTCTTTAATATATTTATCTCTACGTAATATATTTTATAATGTATTATAATATATTATATAGGAATTTAGTATTAATGATGAAAAAAAATTTTTTTTTCTTTTTTTTTTCTTTTCTTTTTGTTGGTATATTATGATTAGTATTTTTTTTTAGTATTATTGTCATTTAATTAAATATAGAAAATTATATTATATTTATTATATTATAAATATATATTAAATATATTTATTGAAATTGGAACATTTCTTAATAACTTAAATAAAAATTTTGAAACTTCCTTAAAAAATAATTTTTAAAATACATAAATTTTTAATTAAAATTTAATATATTTCACTATATATTGAAATATATTATAATAAATATATTAATTTAATTATTTTTATTTAATGAATATATATAAATTTATATATTTATTAAGGTTTAAAAAATTCAGAAAAATGTTTTAATTTTATTGGATTACATTATTTTTAGTATTTTAATTTTTTTTTAAATATACTATTTTGGTAAACAATCATTTTACTCAAATAGATAGAAAAAGAATAAACAAAAAAAAAAAAGAGAAAAATAATTAAAATACATATTTAAAAAATAATCATAAAATTTAAAATTATAAAAAAAAATTGGTTTTATATTATAGAAAATAAAATAACTTGACCATAGGTGAGTATATAAGATAACCAATATAAATAAATACTAATAAATATGTATATACATATTTATTGAATATAGTAATATAAATAAACATATATATAAATTTTAAAAATAAATAATTAAATATTTAATAAATACATATTAATGTATATATATATTCAATAAATAATGATAGTATTATCTATGATTAATAATAATATTTTTCCAAAAAGTATAATGGAAATAAATAATGGGTAATTTCAAAAAATAAAAATTATTAAAACAATTTTTTATGTTTTTATAATTTTTAAATTAAAATAATTAATTTTTATTATCATTAGAAATTAAGACTTTTTATAAATAATATATAAATATTTTTTATTATTTACTTATATGAGAATATTTAAATAATAATTATTTACGTAGTTTAAGAATTTTGATTAGCCTTAAAATCACTATATAAATAATGTAAAAGTATATTAATAAGATTACTAATAAACTTTATGGTAAATTTTAATTAAATCCTGTTTTGATAATATTTTTAATTTATTATTATATTTATAATTTCTTCCTTAATTGAATGATATATTATCTTTATATTATAATATTTGATGTAATATTTAAAAATATATATTTTTATATAAATATTTTTTAAATTAAAAATGAAATTTAACTATTATTTAAGGTTCTGTAGTAATTTTATATTAATATTCTTTTCAATACAATATGACATAAAAGTAATATTCTATAGCTCATTTATTTAATTTTTTTTTATAGTAATAAAATTTTAATATGTTTATTAGTATTATTAATAAATATATTATATATAATATTTATTATTATTTTTAAATTAATAGGAGAAAAAATTAAAATAGATATAATATTTAAATATATTATTAATTCTATTATATTATTTCACTTATATTTTTTTTTTTTTTAAAAAAAATTAGAGTCATTTTAATATATAAATATATTAAACTTGTAATTTTTAATAAAAATTAATAAATAAAGTTAATAAAAGGTTATATTAAAATGTACTGGATTTTTAATACAAAATAGAATTGTATAATATTAATTTATTATTGATTTAATTTATATATAATTTTATGTAAAATTATTTATTTAATACAATTATTTATATATATGTATATTTTTTTCAATTGAAATAAAGTTTTTATTTATACTATATAATATATTATTTCAAATTGGCTTATAAAAAAATTTATATTTTTAATTTATAACATATAAAGTTTTCATTTTTTTTTTGTTCATTTTTATAAATAATGAAATAATTCCTTTATTTTAAGATTTTTGAAATTTTTTTAGAATAATATTTTTTAAAATTTTTCATTTTAAAAGAAAACTAAAAAAAATTAATAATAATAATAATAAAAAAATAAAGAAAAAAAAAAGAAAGTAAAAAGTATTTACAAAACACTTTTTTTTTTTTTTTTTTAGATTTTTTTTTATATTATATATCTTCTTTATTTTTTTCAAAAAAACTTTTATTTATACTTTTTTATTTATTTTTATTTTTAATATTGAACAAGTATTTAAAAAGAAAAGATAGAAAAGAATAAAAGGAAAAAACAAAGAACATATATGATATAAGTTACATTAAAAATACATACTAAATATTTATTTATTATAATAAAAATTAGAGTAAAATAAAATCATTTAAAAAACGAAATTAAAAAAAAAAAAATTATTAAAAAAATAATTAAAAAACAATTAAACAATAAATTAAAAATAATTAAAATACAAACAAATTTTTAAAAAATATTAAAAAAAAATAAAGTAACAAAAAAAAAAAAAAAAAAAAAAACAACAAAAAAAAAAACTAAGAAAATAGTAAATTAATTCTAGTATAATAAAAATACTATTTGGAATAAATTATTTAGTATTTATAAATTAAATTAATTTAGTAGTAGGGTAATTTTAAAATAGTATTTATTATAAAGATAGATTGTATGAATTACAATTATATATTTGAAATATTAAAAGTAAAAATTTATATATAATTAATTTATGACTATTTATTAGATATATAATTAAATATATATAATAGTGCAATAATAAATATATAGTTAATTAATTAGGTAAAAAAAAATTAATTAGTAAATTACTTTTTGGAAAATATAATTGTTAATTAGAAATATAGTTGATAATAACAAATTATTATTTATACGAAAAGTGTATAATTTATTAATTAGAATAATATTATAGTATAAAATTTACTATTATTTGATTTTATAATAATTAAAAATTAAAAGGAAATATAACATCAATCAATAAGAAATAGATAAAAAAAGTTGAAAAATATAAAAATAGTAAAAGAAAAAAGAGTTTAATAAATAGTGTGTAAATATTTCTAATTACTATTAATTAAAGTTATTTAGTTTTAATATATAGAGTGAGAAATATATTAGTTACATTTTAAATAAATACAAATTAATAAATTCTCATATTTTTTAACATTAATTGTAATATTTCTTTTTTTTAAGATTAGTATTTAAAAAAATATTATAAAATAGAACATTTGTAATATATATAAAATATTTTTTTAGGTATACACTTAAAAAAAAGATTATATAAAAGAATAAAAATTTTTTATCCTTTTTATATTTATTTATTATAAAACGCAAATCAATATTATATTAATTTACAATAGAAAATTAATAATATAGTTTATTTTATAAACTATTTACTTAAAATATTTGAATATTATTGAAAGTTTAAAAATTAATTTTTAAACCTGAAATAATTTTGTAAAAAGGAATTAATAGCAAAAGAAAATTTTCTTTTAATATAAGTTAAGCAACTAATAAAAAATTGTTTTTTTATTATAATTGAAAATAATATTATATATTATATTATTCTTTATTAAATAAAAAACAAAAATTAGTAGAGTATAGTAATAAACATATTTGATATATTTTTATTAATTATATTCAAAATACCAAAATTATAGATTTTAAGTAATAAAATATTTTTTTATTTAAAGAAAAATAAATTATTTAATGATATTGTTATTAAAATAATAAAAAATAATAATATTATTAAAAATTTCTTTTAAAAAATATATTAATATACCATAATCTTAAAATAGTACTTACTCTATTATAAATTCTAATTGTTTTAATATTAAAATTATTAGATTAATTATGAAAAATAAACAGTAATAATATTAATAATATTAAAAGAAAATAAATAATAAATAATTTAAATAATTACAAAAGATTAAACAAAATTAAATTAAAAATTCAAAAATTCTAAACGAAAACAAATATTAAAATAATTAATTTTGAACAATTTTTAATACATAACTTTTTAATTTTTTATTAGAAATTTTTTATTTTAAGTATTTTTTTTCATTTTTATGTAAATTAATTTATACATATATTTAAAATATTTTTTTAATTATATAATACAAAAACTTAAATTATTATAATTCATAAAAAAAGAAAAAGAATCAAAAAAAAATCAAAAAAAAAAAAAAAAAAAAAAAAAAAAAAAAAAAAAAAAAAAAAAAAATCAAAAAAAAATTATACATTTACAAATATGAAATAACAAGTATTAATTATATATATTAATCATTATTCAGTAATTTAAATATTTAAAAAATTATATAATCAACTAATATAAAATAACAAATCATATATTAAATTATCAAGGGATAATATTAAAAACTTTTTGAAAAAATATAGATAACATTAATAATATTTTTATATTTAAAAATTTATTAATATTTGTAGTAAAAAATATAAAAAATAACGAAAATCAAAAATTGTAATTAATACGATCCCAAAAAAAAATATTAAAATATCAAATAAAATTAACAAAATGTCGAAAACTTATGTTAAAGTTAAGTCACAGAGTTTAAAACAAAACTCTAATGCTAATAACAGTAACAATAATGGTTTCAAGAAAGTGAAAAATAATAAATCTTATAATAAAAAGTATATCTCAAAGAAATATAATAATTTTAATTCAATGTCTGCTACGAAAATACAGAAGAAGAAGGAACAAATAGAAATTCCTGTTTCAAAAAGAATTCATTTTAATGAAATTGTTGAAGTAGGATTTACTCATTCTGCTGAAGAATATGATAGAACTAGTATAGTTACTTCAAAATTAACTTCCGAAGATATAGTTGAAATATTACAACTTCGTGAACAATTTAGATTAGAAACTTTAGAGGCAACTAATAAAAAGGCTATGGAAGAATCTCAACAATCTCAAATAATGGGTAATATTATGCCATCATCACCAAATATGAATTTTGCAATTTACGCTTCTACTGGTCAAGGAAATTCAAGTTTATTAACTGAAGTTCCTTCTGTTACAACATCTATTATTTCATCTCCAGTGCTTACTCCACGTGTTAGTGAAGATGAATTTATTTCTCAACAACAAAAAGAAATTGAATTTATGATTTATCAGAGACAACAAATGGAAAATAGTTACTTGGAAGTTTTACATTATCAACAAACACTTCAGCTTCTTAATCAGCAACAACAACAAAATTTATGGAGATTATATACTCAACAGCATGCTAATTCTTATTATTCTAGTACTCTTGCAAATAATACCGTTTCTCCATCATTGTCTTTATGGTATGCTCAAAATTCTTCAATGATTCCATCTGATTATGATACCATTCCATTAATGACTCAAACCGAAGTAATGTAGAGTGTAAAAAAACTCAATAATTATTAGTCACATTTAAAAATGAGCTCATAAAAGATGTGATGAAAATATATGTATTTTCTAAAAATTAAAAATTTTAAGAAATATATTTAGATAAAGTAAGAGATAAAAAAAAATAAGAATTTTTATAAAAAAATTATGAGAAAAAAAAAAAAGAAAAGAAAATTTATTAAAATAAAGAAATAAATTTTTTTTAAATGGTTAATTGAAAAATAGATTAAATAATCTAATGATTAAATTTAATTTCTTCATAATGACCAATATAAATATTTTAATATATTAATCCATATTAAATAATTATACCATTAATATCATTTATAAATATTATATATATTCATATAAATATTAATACTAAAATTATATATACAATAATTTAAGAAAAAAAAAATCAAGTAATAATAATTAAAAAAAAGACAACTAAACAACTAATTATAGGAAAAGTTACCTTTTTTTTAAATTATAAAAATTTATTAATTAATATAAAATAATTTATTTTTAACTAGTTCAATTGATCCAAGTAAAGAAGATAAATTGGAAAAAAACTAAATTATGGAAGAAAAGTAAAATATAATTAAAAGGATCTCATGAACAATATTATCTTCAATGATGCTTTTTAAATTTTATTTTCATATATATTAAATCGAATTTTAAGTAATCGAATTTAGTATAAAAAAAAAATGAGAAAAATTTTTATATAATTTTTCTTATTTTTTGATATTTTTTTTTTATAAAAAAATTAATTTTAATTAATTTTTTTATAAAGTAACAAAAATATATAAAAAAAAAAAAAAAGGAATTTTTTTTTTTTTTGTTTAATACAATTTGTTTTTTGTTTTTTCCTAATAATTTTATTTTATATAATTTTATAAGAAATTTTCTTTGAAATTTATAAAGTGAAAATTATAAAATTAGAGAAAGAAAATAAGGGAAAAAAAAGAGAAATACTAAAACCCCCAAAATTAATAATAATTATATAAAAATAATAATAAATTAAAAATGAAATAAATAAAATAATAATAGCAACCGATAATAATTAAAAAAAAAAAATAAATAAATAAATATAAAAAAAAAATAAATATAAAAAATAAAAATAAAATATAAAAAAATAAACAATAAACAATAAAAAATAAAATAAAGTAAAATAAAATAAAATAAAATAAAATAAAATAAAATAAAGTAAAATAAAATAAAATAAAATAAAATAAAAAAAAATAAAATAAAAAAAAATAATAATAAAAAAAATAAAAAAAAAATAAAAAATAAAAAATAAAAAATAAAAAATAAAAAATAAAAATAAAAATAAAAATAAAAATAAAAAGAAATTTTGTATTTAATTGAATTATATATTTTTTTTATTATTATTATTTTTTTCATATTCTTAATTTTTATTTAAAATTTTTTATTTTTTCATTATTTTATTTTATTTTTTATTTTATATTTTATTTTTATATTAATTTTTTTTATTTTTATTATTTATTTTAATTATTTATTTTTATTTTTAATTTATATCATATATTATTATTTATTTATTTATATTTATATTTATATTTTTATTATATATACATAAATATTTTTATCAGTTATAAATAGGATTAAAATTTAAATTCAAAATATAGAATTTATCATCATAAAAAATAAAGAATAATTATTATATTGTTATTATATTTATATCTTATTATTCCTTATTATTCTAATAATTAATAATAAAAACAATAATTTTAAATATTATTATTAAACAATATCCCTGTCTAAAAAAAAAAAAAAAAAAATTATTAAACAATAACAATATTAAAAATATTAATTCAAAATCAGAAAAAATGAAATTAAAAAAAAAAAAAATTTTTCTTCTTTTTTTTTTTTTTTTTTTTTTTTTTTTTAACCTCAAATTATAACAATATATATATATATATGAGACTTAAAAATATATATATATATATATTGTATATATTTTCGATAAAAGTATTTATACGAATAATATTAATTTTATTTATATTTTTAACGCAACATCAAGTATTTTTAAATTTTTTTTATTATATATAAAAAAAATTATTATTAAATTAAATTTTAACTATCATAATTATATATAAAAAAATATATATACATATATATTCTAATTTTTCTAATATCCAATTATTTGTATTATTTATATAACAATATATATAATAGAAATTGAAATATGTATAATTTTTATTTTTTATTTTTTTTATTTTTAATATTTTTTTATTATTTAATTTAAATTATATTTTATAGATAATGAAAGCTTTTTTTTTTTTTTTTACTAATTTATTATCTTATTTTCTATTATTATTATTATTTAATTATATTAATTATATAATAAAAATAAATAATAAATAGTAAAAAGAAAATAAAGAAAAAATATAATGAAATAAATGAATCAACAAAAAAAAAAAAAAAAAAAAAAAAAAAAAAACAAATAGAAATAAAAACTGAAAGATAAACAAAACAAAACATTATATTTATTTTAATTGTTGTGTTTGAATTTGAGAAAAAATAAAAAAAAAATAAACTTCATTTATTGATTTTTTATTTTTATTTTGAATATGATAAAAAATAATTTTTTATTAAGTATTTGTTAAATCTTTCTATCAAAGATAAAAATCTTAAAAACAATTTTTTTTTTTTTTTTTTTCATTTTTTTTTTTATTTTTATGTTTATATATATAAAATTTTCAGTGGAAGTTTGAGATAATAATAATAAAAAAAAAAAAAAATCTCTGTGATATGTTTCATAGTTCTTAGATATTTTGAAAGCCGCATGCTACGTAACACTGATGAAACCAAAAAAAAAAAAAAAATATTTTAAATATTTTATAAAGTTTAATATTATTATTAAAAAAAAAATTATTATACCTTTTTTTTTTTTTTTTTTTTTTTTTTTTTTTTTACATAGATTTATTGATTATTATATATTGGTGTATTTGATAAACTATAATCTTGGGGTATTAAAATTGATTTCATTTATAATTAATAATGTTATTTTAGTCATTTAAACTTATTAATAAATAATATAAATTGCTTCATAATTGAATAAGATTCCATATTTCAATCAATTTCTCCTTGTAGGTTAATTTTATTTTAATTTTCACTCTTAGGCCATTATATTCATTTCCAAGATAGATATTATTTTTAAATAATCAATACAGAGAATCAGTTAAGTAACATTTCTTTAATATTTTATATTTTAAGTTCTTTAATTTATTTTTCCTACTTCCCCCTAAAATCCAAATTTCTTAAAGGATTTTATATATTTGAATTTTAATATTATAACTTTAAAGTACTATGCATACAATAAGTATAGTTTGTAGATAGTATAAAGGTTATCTATTTGCATATAACTCATGGTTATATGGTTATATTTATTATTTTATTATAACTTTCATCACGAAGGTTTGTATTGTGATACTATTGAATTAGTTATTATCTAAACCCATTTCACTCTAGGTTTAATAATACTATGATTGTTAGAATGTACCCATTTCACGCTAGGTTTAATAATACTATGATTGTTAGAATGTACCCATTTCACCCTAGGAATTACCATTCTATTATATTTCCCTTGGATATTATGTTTTTAAATTATATTGTATGGAATTTCTGACATATAGTCTCCTCCATTATTGTTATTTATGTTTATATATATATATAAGCGTTAAAATGACTATACTTTAAATAATAAGTTTTGTGGTTTAGCAAAAAAACCTTTGTTTAATAAGTGATTGCTTAAATTTTTCTTAAGTAATATATATTATTAAATTTTATTTCGCATATTCGTAGGGTGGAAATAATATAAGTCAAAGTAGATTTCTTTATGTATAAATATGTACATTACTTAAAGCCTAGAGTTTAATTTGCAAAAATATCAAATTATAATTTTAATCATAGATGTTTGAAGATATTGTTCTAATATATGATTAACAGTGATTTTTTTCTTCATAATTATTATGTTAATGTAATTAAATAAATGGTAATTTAAGTTATTATCAGAAATTTCTTTATTGTTAGTATCTGGATCATCACGATCGGATTTATCATTTATTTCTGTGTCGATAGTCATAAATATAAGTATTATCTTCATTAGGGTCTGAATTATTAGAAATACTGGCTTTATTGACTAATCCTATTTTATTTTTACATATATTAATGTAATATCTTAAATCTCATTAGTAATAATTGGATATTTGGTATTTCCGTGATTTTTACCATCGTAGTAACGAATTTTGTGACGATTACTTTTGGATTTTTGTAACTGACGTGTGCCCATAAACATTTTTTTTTTAAATAATAAATTGATCATATTCTTAGAATTTAATTATTGCATTGTATAATTTTTGAAAAATTTTCTCCAAATTTTTAAATGTTCAGTACCACCACATGGTAGAAGATCCGAGACTTCACTTTTAATGTGTTGATTATTATTATTTGTTGAATTTACTGCTTTGTTTTCTTCTTGGTTTTGATACCCATTAGAAGTTGATTCTTCATAATTTATACGAATAGGATCAAGACATTTAACTATGAGAGTTATAAGTTTGTTTTTAATTTATGGTGTTGATGTATTGTCTAAACTATTGTTTATTGCGATTTGATAATATGTTAGTTTATTTAAAGTAAAAAAATTTTGATTTTTTCTTATCAGAATCACAGTTACAGGCTTCCATATCAACTGTATTAAGGCTATTTGAAATATAATTTGTATTTGTGTTAATAGAAGTATTTACTTTGTAATTTTTTATTAGTAACTCCGTATTTAGTGTCATTTAGGTGACAATAAAGCGTTTCAGCTTAACAATATCCTTTCATTGCATTGAATATATCATTGGCAACTTTTCCTCTATCGTGGCCTTGATAAATATCTTGAGGTTTTTCGTAATCATTACACATACGAAAACCTGCATAATAGGGTATTTTGTATTTTTCCATTTTTCGACAATACTCTGATACTCATTATTATTATCTTTTAATTCTATTAACATAAAATTTATTACAATTTTTACGGTATTTTTCAACTAGTTGGTTCATCATTAATATAGAGTTCACGCTTAAGAGATACGTTTTTTAATTAATATATTCATCTATTAGTTCGTGTGTTCTCGAGCCAGTTCATTGAATCATACAAAGACCAAATTTGAGCGTATATGGACCATCTCTTTTAATAATTCCATCTTTCAAGGCATTGTGTAGATGGACCTGATTTAAATGTAGGTTGCGGATTAGTTTTGTTTTTCATTTTACTTAATAAGTTTATTAGTATTATCCACATCAATATCTTTAATCATTTTTTTCTGGAAAATCTTCTGCATATTCAAAATTATCTTTCATACATTGGAGGTAACATGGTATTTCATCTGGCGAATAGACGTAGTTTGAACTTTCAAAATATCCTGGTGTACTTCATCCTTTTGCTTTAGGTAATCTAAACTTATTTCTTGAAATCTAAATATAGCTTTAGCATTTCCTTAAGTGGTTCTTAAATTTTGGTTGGAGGTTACGAATATTTCGAATTTCAAAATTTCGAGTTTTCAATATTTCGATTTTCAGATTTTCTAAAGTTTAGATTTTCACAAGGTTATTGGAATCTAGTGTGTTGTGTGCGTTTCGCAAATCGTGGCGTATTTTTGTATGTGGCTTATTATTTAATAATTACTAAATAATAATTAAATAAATATTAAATAAATAAAAAATTTTCTTTTTTTTATATATTTAATAATTTATTAATATTCGATTATAAAAATAATTTTTTATAATTCTTTTTTAATAGAATATATTATTATTTCTTTTGAAATAGTTATTTAATAATATTTAATTGAAAAAAATATATTATTATTTCTTTTAAAATAATAATTATTTATTTATGATTGTATATCTTAAAAATGTATGGTTTTATTTAAAAAAGTTTTATACGCTACATTGCGAAATACACGATCCCCCAGTTATTGATCGAGTATTCGACATTCCTCAATTCCAACAACTTTCTTCATGATATAATTTATGTCCGGCTTAAAATTCATCTTTCAGAGAATCCTCGTAAGAGTCATTGAGCGTATTAATCTATTATTGAGTATGAAGTTTTATTAATAAGGTTATTTATGAGTAAATATAAATAGGTGATTAGCCAATGTTCAACATAATGAAATTTACATATTTTATACTAAATGTGGCTTGTTCTAGATTACTATTAATTAATTACATTATATTATGTTTATATTAATATCATTCTAGATTCATTTAATATGTAATTTCACATATTATAACATTAATAATAATAATAATAATAATAATAATAATAATAATAATAATAATAATAATAATAATAATAATAATAATAATAATAATAATAATAATAATAATAATAATAATAATAATAATAATAATAATAATAATAATAATAATAATAATAATAATAAATAATGATTTAGTCAAATAATAATAATAATAATAATAATAATAATAAATAATGATTTAGTCAAATAATAATAATAATAATAATAATAATAATAATAAATAATGATTTAGTCAAATAATAATAATAATAATAATAATAATAAATAATGATTTAGTCAAATAATAATAATAATAATAATAATAATAATAAATAATGATTTAGTCAAATAATAATAATAATAATAATAATAATAATAAATAATGATTTGGTCAAATAATAATAGGATTACATTTTCATTTTGATCAACCTTTGTCAATTTTATTATTATAAAATGTAAAGAAAGCTTAATATAATAACATGATTCAATAAATTTTTTATAAATATTATATTCAATTTACTTAATATATTTAGTTTAAAATAATTATTTTTTAAAAAAAAAACAAAAAAAAAAAAAAACAATTTTTATATAATAAAATTCCAATAGGCTTTCCCTTGGCAGCATATTATACCCAACCCCTCCTATACTATGTTACATCTTAATCATAGGCACTGATGATATTATGCTCTCATGCCAATGATTACACCCACTGGAGGGATGAATGGTTCCTATTTTCCTATTTCGATGCTCATGTATTCAATGGAGATATATGTAGAAATACTAGGGAATACAGCCCCAGGCAGATGTGTAACGACCTGTGAAGGGGCGACACTGTTCTAGTATGTCAGTATATCACACTTAATAGTTATATCTGTTATGGTTATAATGAGAGATGGGTACTCATTATGTGTTTCTAAATTATTTTTTTTATATATATAATTAAATGAAATTTATAAATTAATAAAATAATTACCAATATCAATTTATATATATATTATATTTTATTTTTTTTTAATTAGTTTGTAAAGTTAAATAATTTTGGAATTTTTAAATATGAAACTTCTTACAAATTCCATGTTATAACAAATAGTCTTAGTAAATAAAATTTATTATTATTATTATTATTATATTATTATTATTATTATTATTATTAATATTAATATTATTATTATTATTATTATTATTATTATTATTATTATTATTAATATTATTATTATTATTATTATTATTATTATTATTATTATTATTATTATTATTATTTTTATATTTTTAATTTAGGAAATATGACTCAATAGTTTGTATCTTAATACCTCTTTAAATACTGAACTGATAAAGAATTTATTTGACTGATTCCATTTGAATTTCGTAACCGAGAAGAGAGCGTATGAATCTTTACATGATATGTCAGAGACGGACAATTTAAAAATAAAGATGCCTTACCGTGCTTTACTTTTTTTTTTTTTTTTTTTTTTTTTTTTTTTATGGTTAAAAAAAAAAAAAGGGGATGAATTAGTTCCGATTTATAATGTATTAATGAAGATTTATCACTCAGGTATCAGAGGTTAAAGTGCTATTAACTATTATTTAATTGAAATTTTTTTTTTGTACTCTTATTTCCAATGATTTGTGTAAGGGTTAATGGACAATTATCAAAATCATTTAGTATTAAGAAAAGTGTTCATCAAGGTTGTGCCCCTCCCTCTTTCCTCCCTCCTTCTCATTAATTTTGTTTAACTTGCTCATTAATGACATTTTTATTAAATGTGATAAATATGGAATCTTGATCGATGATAATCGCTGCTGTGGAGAGTCTCTTTTCAGATGACATTGGATTGGGTTATGTGCTCTGCTCCAATAAGATTTCTACGAGGGAAATTGTTAAAAATTATCCAGCTAAGTGGGCTAGAAATAATAAAATGAAATTTGGTATCAATAAATACTCAATTTTAATAGTACAAGGAGAAGTGTCCAAATTTCTTAAATAGAAAAAATTAAAAAAAAAAAAAAAATCTTACCTTTTATCTTTCAAGACAAGAGTTACCTAAAATGAATCACTATACCTACTTAGGTGTACTGTTTTCAAATGATTTTAGAACTAAAACTTATCATACAATGAATGAATAATAAAGTTAGAAAAATCACTTTATTCCAAATAAAGGATTTCTTAAGAATTCTCATATTCCTATCCCTCATCTTCAAAAACAAATGCAATTTTCTGCTGTAGTAATTGTCAAATTTTCATACAATGCACCTCTCTACTTGAATAAAACAAAGAAAGAACAAGAAGTATACACACAGACATTATTTAATTACAGGTATTTATACTGGATTGAAGGATTTTCCAATGTAAATTCTTATTACATCCCTTTATTATTAGTTTCTAAAGAACTTTAACCATTCCTCTTCTATCGGTGGAAATATACGATTTGCTCAAGTAAGGTGCTTTTTTTAAAGAAAATGGAAAATTCCTACTATATTATCTCTGTTTTACTAAGAGAGATATCACGTTTTGTAGAGGTTATGAATGAGATAAAGAACATGAATTTTTTACCAGACCAATTAGATAAATTTCCATTAAAAAAAAAAAAAAAAAAAAAAAGGAAATTGTAAACTTTTACTGGGATAGAGAATATAGGAGGAAAATCGATTAAGACTAAGGTTTATAAGAAAAATAAATTTGAGAAAAATTAAAGAACTTCTTAAAAGATCAACTTTAAGTATCCTAAATATAGCATTGATTTCTGATGGATAACTTCATGACAGATGTGGATATAAATTCGATGTATGTGTTGTTAAAGCTGCCAATATGATTGAAGACAGCTGCCCAGAACGCTGTCCTTGTTGCTACGAAGAAAAATAGTAATACTCAATTGGAACATTAATTTTCTAAAATATTATCTTTTCCATTAATTTCGAATTTGAAATATTATATGGATATTGAAATTCTTTATGAAAAAATTTTTTTTTTTTTTTTTTTTGTAAATAACAAATATTGTTCAATATCAAATGGTAAATTGTAAAAACACTGTTGTCACTTATATGAATAATGTGTTCACCACCTTATTTACTAAAAGCTTTTTTCTTTTTTTCTTTTTTCCTTTTTTTTAATTTAATTTAATTTAATTTAATTTAATTTAATTTAATTTATTTTATTTTAATTAATTAATTAATTATTTATTTATTAGGACCAACATATTTAAAATAAACATGGATGGTAGTGATTGTGCCTCTCTCCTTGTTTGTGGCCTGTTTCTTGCAAGATAATCAATTTCCATATATATAGTTAGGTAGTTGTAAAAGAAATTAAGAATACGTTCGATGGTTAAACAACTATTGTAATTGATTTTACAATTCACTAAAAAATTCTTTTTTTATTATTAATAATAATCAATTTTATAATTAATTATTAAAAAGGAGAAAAAAAAAAATTAAAGTTAATATTTATTATTAATATTAACTAAAATTAAATTAATTATAAATCTTAATAAAAGAAATGTTATAATAAAGCAAATTATAATAAATAATTTCACTTTAAAAATCATAATTTCTATTTTGTGTTCGTTTAATCTTACTTTTATTGTGTTACATGCATATTATAATTAACCATAATAAACTCACTGAAAGATCCTAAATCATAATTTTTGTTTTATGTTTGTTTAATCTTATTTTTATTGTGATACATGCTTATTATAATTAGTTATAATAAACTCACTAAAAAAACCTTAAGATATAAGTATTATATTCTTATTTATAATTTAAATTATATTCTCAATTTATCAATTAATGTAATAGGTTGTAGCTAATAAATTTTGTTAAAAGAAAGTCTTTAATAGAATTTATAACATTTTATAAATTATTATTATATATATAATCTTTCTAGTTTTTATCCTGGTGGTTAGTACTCGTGACTAATATACATAAGGTTTCCGGATTGACCCGTGACTACATCCTAAATTTATATATGGCAATTTTCATCCTTCCAGGGCTTTTTTTCTCTTAAAATGAAGTTAGATGTTTGCTGGCTATGGTAAGTATTCCTTCTGCTAGAACCATAATAATTGTAAGTGCAAAATGCACTTGATTCGATGAGAGGATTAGTGCAGTTGTTTCTTCCTCAATGACGGAAGAAACAACAAAATAATAAAAAATAATAATTGTTAATAATAATAAATAATAATAAATCATAATAAATAATAATAAATCATGATAAATAATAATAAATCATGATAAATAATAATAAATCATAATAAATTATATTATATAATAATAAATAATAATAATTATATTAAATAATAAATAATAGATTTTATTTTATAATAATAATAGTTTTTTTTTTTAAATATTAATGTTACCTCTTTATGTTTATTATATTTAAAGTATTCATAAAATTTTATTTTTTTATAAATTTTAAACTTTAATTTTAATATTATAAAAATAATTAAAAAAGGAAAAAAAAAAAAAAAAAAAAAAAAACAAAGTTTAAAAAATATGAAATAAATATATATTTTATTTCATTTTTTAAACTTTAATTTTATTTATTATTAAATACATATATTATTGAAATATTGAATTTATTAAATATAGATATATTTATTAATAATATAAAATATACTTTAATATTTGAACCATTTGAACTTTTATATATATGTTTATTAATATTAATATTATTATTATTATTGATTAATAAATACTTTTTTTTTTTTTTTTTAATATTATTTTCTTTTGTATAAAAGTTTATAACATTTTATTGATTTTTTTTTTCTATTATTGTTAATTTTATTTTTATTTTTTATTATTATAAACATTTAAAACATATTATGAACTTTTTTTATTATAAAATTTATTTTGGGTTTTGGTCAGGTAATTTTTTTATAAACCGTTAAAAATTTTTTGAAACATTTTAACCTTTTTTTTTAATTTTTTTTTTAATTATACCATAAACTTAAAATATATATATGTAATATATTACAAAAAATTACTATAAAGTAGTTTCAATATAAACTTTATTTTTTTTTTCTTCATTAAAATAGTTTTTTTTTTTTTTTTTTTTTTTTTTTTTTTTTGAAATTATAAAAGTATTTTTAATTTCATAAAAATTTTTAATATTAATATATAATTAAATATATAATATCTCATATTGTTAATAAAAAATATATATATATATATTTTGAATATCATCGTTAACATTTTTTTTTTATTCAATTAATTTTGGTTTAATAATATTTAAAGGGTTCATATTTGATGAAATTTTTATTTGTTATTGAATAGTATTACCTAAGTATTTTTTTATTTATATATTTTCAATAAATAATATACTTTTAATTCATTCAAAAATATTTAAACTATGGAGTTTCAATATTATAATATAACTTAACTATTTAAATATTATATTCAATTATTCAATTTATATATTGAAATAATAAAAAAAAAATTATTATACATTTTAATTTATTTTTTAACAATAAAATTTTGTTATAATTTTAAATTTTAAATTTCTAATAAATACATAGACTAAATAAGTAATTTTTATGACCTTTTCACATTTTTGAGTAAGTAAATATAATGATCCTACGATATAGAAAGAAACTTTAAATAATAATAAATTAAAATAAATATAGTTATATAGATTATTAAGTATAAAATTATTAAATAGTTAAATAGTAAAAAAATTATATTAATAAAATTATAAAATAAACTTGTAAAATGTAATTGTTTAGAAATGTTAAATGCTTTAGTAAAAATTATTGTTTATAGGAAATTAGATAATTAATATAAATAGAAATATAAAATATTTATTTAATAAAATGTTTCTAATTGTCCAGTAAAATTAGATAATATTAAAAAGAATGTTTAAAGGTTACTAATTAGCCTGTAAAATTAGAAAAGTTTAGTAGAGATTTACTAATTACCTTATGAATTAGTATTATAAGTTTCTTATAATAAATAATTAATAACGTAAAAGGTTATAAAATAAATTTGTTTCTATTGAATGAATTTAATTATATTCTTTTAAATAATTTTATTTAGTATATTAGATAAAGATGGGAAACATTATAAATACCATCTTTTATCACCTAATAAAACTAAAAAAGATGAATGATAGGTTAACCATTAATGAGTAATGTATTTTCATTTATTTTATAATATATTTAATCTTTATTAATATAAATATTTGTTTTTGCTTTATATTAATTGTATATATATAATAATGTAAAAAAAAAAGTTTTCCGTTAATATAATAAAATAAATTTATTTTATTATTAATTCTCATTGTTTCATATAATTAAATTAAAATTTTCCTGTATTATAAATTTAATATATTAAAATATATATATGTATATAAAATATTCCGTTTTTCATTTTATGTATTTATTTTTATATTTTTGTAAATGTTTTTAATTTATGTATTAAAATTTTTTTTTTTTTAATATTATAATAATACTAATTAATAATTGATTATAACATGTTCGATTAATCTTTTTTAGAGAAAAACTTTATTATTTATGTTTTTATTATTATAATTTTATTTATTTATTTATTTGTTTATTTATTTATAATTTAAAATTAAAATGAATTAATATTCAGTGCATGTTATTACTTGTCGGTCAAATAAAAATATAAAATAACTTATTAAATATATGGCATAAAACTTTCTACAAAGAATAATTATAAAGAAATATTCTTATTTTTATATTCTTAATTCATTATAAACTATTTAATTAATTAATTTTATGATAACTATTAAGTATTTAAAATATTCAATACATAAATTAAAACAAAATATTAGAAATATAATATAAATAAAATATTCAATATATAAATTAAAATAAAATATTAAAAATATAATATAAATAAAATAATTAAAATAAAATAAAAACTTTTTAAATTTATAAATTATTTACATATTTACATAACATAAAATTTATGTTATAAATTTTCTCTTTACATTAATTTTATGCGTTTGTATAGAACATCCAACTTCATTTATAGGGAGAAGCACTCTTGGAGGATGATAAATCACCCCATATAAATTCAGGAGGTAGTCGCGGGATCGATCCAGGAACTTTAATGTGTATTAATCCTGAAACACAATAATAAAAAATTGGAAAGAATATTGATATAATCTACATATTAATATAAAAGATAATTGTAAAATTTGAATTATTAATATATTAAAATATTGAACTTTTGCTAATCTAAATATGTATTTCTTTATTATTATTATTATTATTCATGTTATTATATAACCTAAATGACCTATTTTATTTTTATAATAATTATAAATTCAAAATTTTTTTTTAAAATTTTAGAATTTCTTTATTTCTATTTATATATATATATATTTTCAAATTTAAATTCATAATTGATTTTTCATAAAGGTTTTTTTAAGTTATTAATTAATAAATAAAATTATTTAATAATTAAAGAATAGAAATAATAATATTTTATACATATTTTGTAATTAAATAGTAAAATAATTGTTATTTTAATAGAATATTTAAATTTTATTATTTATATTTCATGGTTTAATTATATTTTAATGTATTTTTATTTCAAATTATTTTAATTTCATTTTTAAATTTATATTATTGTAGTATTAATTTATTAATAAATAAGTATTTATTTTTGAAATAAATAAAAATAGTAATTTCTTAGAATTAAAAAAAAAAAAAAAAAAAAAAAAAAAAAAAAAAAAAAAAAAACATAAAATTAACCTTTTTTTTTATTTTGTATCTATTATAATTGTTTATAAATTATAATTAATATATAAAATAAAAAAAAAAGGAATAATTTAATACTCTTTTTTACATTTTTTTACTTTATTAAAAAAAATTTTTTTTAATAGTATTTATTATCTTTAAAAAATTTTTTAAAACAATTTAATAATTTTTTTTATTCTTATTATTTCCATTTTTGTTTTTTTATAAATTCATATATTTATATATTTATAAATCTAATATATCCCCTCAATAAAAATAAAAAATTATTTTTAAATAATTTTTTCATTCTTATTTAACACTTTCAATTTAATAATTAGTTATTTTCATTATTTTTTATTAATTTTATTATGTTAAAATTTTCTAATAAATAACGTTAATGTAATAAAAATGTTTATATAAAAAATATTAATATACTAAAAATTAACTTTATTTATTATAAACTTTGTTTTTAATTTTGCTTTAATATAATATACAATTTTAATATATTTTACATAGATTTATTAAAGAAACATTTAATTTATAATTTATTAAAATTATATAATTTATTTTAATTAATAAACAAATAAATAAATAATGGAATATGGCTAAAAAGACTAAAAAGCCAAAAAAAAAAAAAAAAAAAAAAAAAAGAAAAAAAAGAAAAAGTATTTATATATAGAAAAAAATTAATATTTTTTTTATAAAAAAAATCATTAGATAAAATAAAATATATTTATTTAAAGTAACAGTGACATTGTATATAAAAAACATTAATTAAAAGAAGATTATCTTATTTTATATATATATCTGGATAATTTTTATTATTATTATTATTATTTTTTTTAACTTCTATTATTTTTACCTACTTTGGTATTTTGATTAATCATTTTTGTTTATACTTTTAACTTTAACCCCTTTATTAAGGCTAAATTAGATAGTCGACTTCATGAATATATTTATAAAAATTATTTGTAATAAAAAATAATTGTTATATATATTATATATAAAACCTATATATATAACTCTTATTTTATTTTATTTAATACTTTATTTTGTTTATTTTATTATTTTGTCTTGCTTCGCTTTATTAATTCTACTAATAATTATCATTTATTATATTATTTTCTTTTTTTTTTTATTTTTATAAAAAAAGTTTGAAATAAGAGACATGACTTGACTCATTAATAAAAAAAATTTTTATTTGTAATAATCCGTTTTATATAATTTTATATTTTTAATTTATTTATTTATTTATTTTAATTGTTTCCTTTTTATATATATATATATTAATTTAATTAATAATAAAATTTCCCAAAATTATTAATATATTAAAAAAAAAATATTTATATATATATATATATAATGAACCTTAATTTTTATTAAAAATTTAGGTTCATTATATTTTTAAATTTATTAAATTTATTACAATAAAATTTTTCAATTAAAAAAAAATAATATATTTTGAAATAAAATAATATTTCTAATTTTTTTATAATTAAATAATTAAATTATATATTATAAATGGAAAAAAAAAAACAAAAAGAATTTATTTTATTTTTTTTATAATTAATAATTTTTTCTTCAAAAAAATAATAAAAAAATTATTATATATAAAATAATATACAATTTTTTTTAATTACTATTATATTATTTATTCTGAAAGTTTATAAATAAAATATTTTTTATCCTTATTTATAATATGTCTTAATGACAAAAACATATTTGTAATATTTAATAAAAGCTTTTTTTTTTTTTTTTTTTTTTTTTTTTTTTTTTTTTTTTTTTTTGCATAATTAAATAGTCATGCATCATCCTGTTATTAAGTGTTTTTTTTTTATCTTTTTTTTATATTGTTTAAATAATTACAATAATGTTGATGTAACAATGATATAACAATTTAATTTTAAATAACAATTAAAGAATAAACAAATCAAACAAATAAAAATAAAATACTATATTTGATAGGTTTTATGTAATTCTCTGTGATGATGAGTTTTAATTGAAAAAACTTATAGCGAATTTTAAATAATTTTAGGTTTATATTAATCACGTGTATCATAATCACCATATCTGGCAACCAAGAATCCTTTACCTCTTATTATATTTTATTTATCTCCCCATTTACCTTTTCTGATATATATATTTTCTATTCTATATATTTTATAAGCAATATATTTCATTAGTTATTATTTTGATATATATATATTTTCTATTTTATATATTTTATTAGAAATATATTTCATTAGTCATTATTCTGATATATATATTGATAAAGTACGCCTTTGGTTCAAGTTCTCTTGTTGGGAGAAGTTTTATAAAATTGTTATTTAATTATAAAATTTATTTATTTATTTAAAAATAATTATAAAATTAATTAATACATGTATTTAATATTTATCTTGAAAATATAAAATAATTATAATATAAATTTGGCATAAAATTGTACTGCAAAGAATAATTATAAAGAATTATTCTTGTTTTTATATTTGAAATTCATAATAAACTATTTAGTTAATTAATTAATTCTCTTAGAGTAACTATTAAGTATTTAAAGTATTTAATATAAAAGTATAAAATAAAATATAAAATATTCATAAAATATTAATAAAAATATAAATTTATTATAATTAATAAAATATTAATATAAAATAATAATTATTAAAATAATTAAAAATATAATAAAATAAAATATTAAATATAAAAATAATAAAAATAATAAAAAGAAATTTATAAATTATTTCAATTTTAACATAACATAAAATTTATGTAATAAATTTTATGTTTACATTAATTTTTATATTCTTTCATAATTTTATGTCTTTACATAATTTTAATTTTCTCACGTTATTTTCGATCACGTTTTATTTATGTCACGAATTTGCAAATGATTTATTAATTTATTTTTATGTAATTATTAATAAAATAATTTATTAATAATTAAAGTTTTTATTTACGTTTTATATCAATATATATTTTCTATTTTATATATTTTATTAGAAATATATTTCATTAATCATTATTCTGATATATATATATATTCTATTCTATATATTTCATTAGTTATTCTGATATATATATATTTTCTATTTTATATATTTTATTAGAAATATATTTCATTAGTTATTATTCTAATATACATATATTCTATTCTATATATTTCATTAGTTATTCTTATATATATATATTTCTATTCTATATATTCTGTTAGTTATTACAGTTAAATAATGAAGAAAAATCCTTTCTTTCTTTCTTTTTTTTTTTTTAAAAAAAATTAATTATTAAATAATATATTTATATAAATATTAAATATGTAGATATATAAAATGACTATATAAATTGAAAGTATAATTGATAATTTTCAATAGATGTCGTGATAAAGATGATTTGTCGTCGCTTTATTCATTGGATATAAAAGTAAAAATATAAAAAAAAGATAATAATGAAATTTTTATTTACAATAGAAATTTATTTTGGATAATTTAGTTTTTCATATTGGGAAATTGGTACAGAATTATTTGTAAAAAAAAAAAAAAAACAATGAAACCAATATTTTCTTTATTGATTTCCTAATTTCCTAATTTATATTTTATTATTTTTTCATTATATTATATCCACTTAATGCTTATATATATATATGTAAATAAAAGATAATATTAATAATTTCTATTTAATTTAATTGTTTTTATATATATTTAATAAATAACATTTAAAACAATTTATTTCTCTTTTTATTCATATTCAAAATTTTATTAATGGGTATATATTAAGTAATCAGAAATAAAAAAAACTTTAAAAACTTTATTGTTTAAGATTTAATATAATATTTTTTGATTTATTATTATTATTATTATTATTATAGCATTCCATTATATATTTATGAAACAGTAACTTTATTATAATAATATCAATAGGTTCTTCATATAACTAAATATTTCCATTGATTAAATGTTTCTTTTTGAAGTTTACTGAAATATTTAATTCTTGTGTACTATAAATGAACAATTAATAAAATGATTCAAATTATTAAATTGTTAATGATTAACATAATGTTTATATTGAAATTTTTTTTAATTTCATTTTTTTATTAGATTTTACCTTAGTGAAACGGGATGATTTAATTTGCTATTATATTACAATTGTTCTATAAAATATTAATCTAGTTTTTTTTTTTTTTTTTTTTTTTTTTTTTTTATACTTTCATAATATCATAATAAATACTAATTAATATAATTATATATAAATATTTTTATTAATAGTGGTAAACATTTCTTTTTTAGAAAGAATAATTTAATATAAATTAAAATGGAAATTAATAATTATTAATTAATTAGATTTTTTAAAAAAAATTGTTTGATGGAAATAAATTTTTTTTTTTATAAATTTTAGCATTTTTTTTTTAAACTTTATTATATATTAAATTAAATAAATTAATTTTTTGATATATTTAAAAAATTATATTTTAAAAAAAAGGAAAAAAATTATACATATATTATTGGTGAATTGATTGTACATTAAAACTTTTAATATATAATAAATAATAAATAAAAAAAAAAAAATTAAGAAAATAAAAAAATAAAATAATTAAAAGATTAAAAAAATTAAAAAATTAAAAAATTAAAAAACTAAAAAGAAGAAAAAAAGAAAAAAAAAGAAAAAAAAAGGAAAAAAGGAAATTCAAATTAAAATAATGATTAATACAATATATTTTAATATAATATTTGTCATATATATTAATATATAATTTATTTAATATATGCACAACTTTACTTATTATAAAATGAAATAATTCAATATGTATATAAATAGTTAATAAATCTTCTTTTTCTATCAATAAATTTTTTTAAAAAAAAGAAAATATATATTTTTATCAAAAAAAAAAAAAAAAAAATAAAAAATAAAAACTAAAAGTAAAATAAAATAAAAATAATAATATTTTTTTTTGGTATTATAAAAATATTTATTTAAATAATTAAGTAAATAAAAATTAAAAAATAATAGAGAAATAATTATAAAATAAAATTATATATATATATATAAATAAAAGAAAAATGAAATTATATTTAATTTCAGTTTTATGTTTAATTTTAATTAATGCTGTTTTCGCTTCAGATGAAGTTTCTTACACTGGAACTTGGGCTTCATCTCAATATTTTAATGGCGACTTACCAGATATTGATTTACAAGGAAATTCCTTACGTCAATTTGTTAGAGTTAGTATTCCTGGTGAACAAGTAAGATTCCATTTCTCTAACATATATGGTAAGGAAGAATTAGAATTACAATCTGTTCACGTTGCTAAGTCTGCTGGTCAAGGTACTGGTGGTATAATTACGGAAACAGATACTGAAATTACTTTCAATGGTCAATCTGGTGTTGTTATTCCAGCTAACAGCGATGTTATTTCTGATACCATTCCATTCTCTATTTCTACTTTTGATGAACTCGCAATCACTATCTATTACGGTAAAATTCCAGCTGATTTCACAGGTCATGCTGGTTCTAGAACTAACTCTTTTATTGAATTAGGTAATGCTGTCAGTAAGGAAACCTTCAATGATGCTCATAAGTTTGCCCATTGGTATACCATTTCTGCTATTGATGTTGTTGACAATGAAAAGAAATATTCTGCTATTGTTTGTTACGGTGACTCAATTACTGATGGTAGAGGTTCTACTACTGATAAACAAAATAGATGGACAGATGTTTTCGCAGAAAAATTACAAAGTAACCCAGCTACTAGTCATTTTGCTGTCTTAAACCATGGTATTGGAGCCACTTGTGTACAAGGTGCAAGTACTCCAAAGTATCCAACTGGTTTGGAAAGATTCCAAAAGGATGTTGCTGAACAAACCAATGTTAAATACATGATTGTTTTATACGGTATTAACGATATTGCTTTCAATTATATAGATGCACCATATCCAGCTTCAGACATTATTAATGCTTATAAGGAACTTATAAAGAAGGGTCATGATCTTGGTATCACTGTTTACGGTAGTCCAATTCTTCCATTCAAGACTAATGATCATTGGACTGAAGAATTAAATGTTATTAAGGAAACTGTTAATGAATGGATTAGAAATACTCCAGCAAGTGAAGGTGGTTTCGATGCTGTTATTGATTTTGCTTCTGTTGTTGCTGATCCAAATGATGATATGGTCTTTAAAGAAGATTTATGTGATGGTGATGGTCTTCATCCAAACTACTTAGGTCACAATGTTATTGGTAACTATGTTGATCTTGAACTTTTCATTGATAATGATGATGATGTCAATAGTGACGAAGAAAACGTTGAAGTTGAAATTGATGACAGCGAAGTTACTGCTCTTAGTGATAATGATGATTCTGATGAAGAATAATTAATTTAATTATTTTTAAAAAAATAAATTATTATCTGGAATAATAAAATAAAATACAATATTAATTTATTTTAAAAAACAATTTAAAATATATTGTTTTGTTCTATAATTGAAAAAAAAATTATATAATAAAAGAAATTTAATTGAATTCTTTTAAATAATATATATAAATTAATAATATAAATAATAATAAAATAATATTAAATATAAGATTTAAATAATTTTGTAAAATTATAAATTAATAATCAAATAAATAAATATTAATAATTAAAAAAAATTGAAAATAATAAAATAATATATATAATGTCTAATTGTGTTTTTTTCTTTCTTAGAAATAATATAATAAAATATATAATTGTGTTTTTTTCTTTTTTAGAAATAATATATAAAATATATAATTATTTATTTTTCTTTATAATAATGTTATGAAATATATTAGTATTTTTTTTTTTTAGACTAGAAATAATATATAAAAATGGAAAGATACAAAAAATTTTTTTTATAAAAACTTTTTTATTAAGATATAAAACATTTGTGATTTAATTAAAATGTAACCAATTCAAATATATAAATATTATATATATATAAAATTTTATATAAAATATAAAGTATTTGTAAACAAACTTTATTTAATAATATTTATTAAAAAAATACATTTAAGATAAGATAAAATATATGAATTTTTTTACACTAATATATTAAAAAACTATATTATGAGTTTCGAGGAACTCTATCCATTCATCAATAATAACTTCATATGGATAAAAATTATCCTATGAATATGTATCAGCATTCCTTCTTTGCTTTATCGTTTCGACGTTGACGCTCTTGACAACAATAGGTTTATCATCAAGAATATTCAAAGTTTTTTTTTGAACAATCAGAGAAAAATTAATAAAAATTTCATCAACAAATTGAATGAATAGTTATCTAAATTCTTTAAATTTTGGACACAAAAGAATCCAATGCGCAAAACAAGATCAAGCTGTTGAACAATCTTTTGATATTAATTTACTTTTTATATATTGTTTCTTCTGTTATTATTATTATTATTATTATTATTATTATTATTATTATTATTATTATTATTATTATTATTATTATATTATTATTATTATTATTATTATTATTATTATTATTATTAGCCTTACTAGATTTAGATCTACAATAATATTCCTAATGGAAGATAGTATACAAGGAAGAAAGTGTATGATCTTAAAGTATTAAATAAGTAATTAAGTCACATGTCAATGTATGAGTTTTCCATAACATAGAATAAATTAAAAATTAATTAAATAAATATTAAAAGATAATTAACATAGATTTATACAAGATGATCATAATAATTTACAATAACATGCTGGACTTTTACTTTTATGCGAAATAATTTATTAGCAATGGGTTTTAAATAATGTTAGTTTAGTAAGATTTATTAATAAAATTATGATATTGGTATTAAAATAATAATTCTAATTCCTAAATTTTACAAGAGAATCCTCTATTTCTAATATAAATAATTTAATCTATTTATAAAAAATTGGTAATATATTAATTATATATTCTAATATATAGAATATATATATAATTTTATATAATTATTATAATTATAATAATACATATATCTTAAGAGGAGATGATATAAAATGAAATATTCAAACCTTAATTAATATAAAATTAGTTTTATTATTCAAACATAAATTAATGACATAAATCAAATTTAAATCTAATGATTTTACAACAATTTCAATATGTGGCTTGATTTCTATATATTAATTATATTTATAATTAATAATAAATTTTATAGCATAAATCAATGTTTTAATTATATTCTTATTATTTTATATTTATATTTATATAGTTATTAAATATTTCCTTAAATAATAATTATTAATAGTTTATTCTAATCACAAGAACAATTAATTAAATAGTTAATTATAACTAAATAACATAAAAATAAAGCATTTCTCTGAATTAAGAGAAGGGCTGTAGTCGTCGTTGTTAAGTAAAAGTTAAGATTAAAAGTTATATTATGTTAAGTTAGTTTGTAATTAAAAGAATAAGAAAGTTGTTAAATATTCTTTTTAATTATATGTAGTTTTTATATAAAATTAAATAAATAAATAAATAATAAATTAATACTAGTAAAAATAAATGATATACAACTCAAAAGTTCGATGTACTTTTGTTGGGATTTATTTATTAAATTTATTAAGTGATGAGTTATTTGAGACTCTTAATCTTTTAGAAATAAGCCCTGCTATTAATGCTCAATTCGTACAACACTTTACACAGTAATACACAATAAATAAATTTACAAAAATTTTCTTGTTTTTTTATAAACTTTATTTACCTATATTAATGGCCGTAGCCTTTTGAAAAATATTCTAATAGTACATTTATATTAAATTTAAAATACTTTACTACATAAATTTTTATGATTCAAAACATTATAAAATAATTGGTTAAAAATAATTGTTTTATTTTGTTAAAAATCTAACACTCCCCCCTCAAAATAAAATAATTATAAATTAAGGAGAGATAGTTTTCCTTATCCAGTCCTAACATATTATAACATCCAAATTTGTTCAGTTTTAACTTCAGTCTGCTAGAAAAAGTCCCAATAAAACATGTTAATCGCCTATTCGTGCACCATAGATACAAAAATAAATAACATCCATAATCCAATAATTTCCATGCGAGACGAACCGATTCTTCCATGCCTTTTTCTTAATCAGATTAGTTATTCCTTAAAACAAAATCCTTCCAGTCACAGTAGTTATTTCCCGAAAAGTAGTGACGACCATTTTTACTAGTATTAAGTGATTTTACTACATTTCTTAATTAAGAAATGTAGTAAAATCATAAATTTATGTATTAATCTAGTTTTTATAGTTTTTATTGTATTTCTTATTAGAAATTAATTTATATATTTTTATTATTTAATTTAAACATAAATGAAAGTAAATTAATAATTATACTTTAATATAGGAAAACTTTATTATAGTAAATAATTATAAAAGAGAAAAATATTTAGAAATAGTTTTATTTCTTTGTCCAAGAATAAGAAATAGCAGATTAGTGTAATTCTTGAAATCAAAATATGAAAATAAATATTAAATGTTAAGAATAAATGTTAGTTTATAATTTTTAATAATGATAAGTAAATGTAATTCTTCTAAATAAATAAATTTAAATAAAAATTATTTTTATAAAACATAAATTATATCCCCCAAATAAAGAATAAACCTTAAAAGAGCCGAACCTGAACTTCGTACTTTATCAGAGATACCCAACATATGGTGACGTGACATATGAAAAATTTAATTATCCTTACTTATAGGTATGTTATGGAGCGGGTTGTCACGTGATCACAAATATTGTGGCTGCAAGACCCAAATGTAAGATTATCGTACAACGACAAGCAGTAATTATACTTAGGTAAGGAGCGCCAATGCAGAGTAACTGTAAGGCAGTCCAGCAGGGACGGGACCACCTACTAAGTAGGAAGTTAGATAAGGGCTCTAGTAATAAACCATTGGGTGTCTACGGATGTGCAGCTGGGTAGAAATCCTGTTACGGTCGTTAAAATACATATTTGAAATAAAATAAAATATAATAATTATTATCAAAAAGATATAAATTTAATATTTAATAATTATTATTAAATATACAAATATGTTACTATACATATATGTTTTATATCAACAACAAAATAATCATTAAAAGTAAATAAATAAATAAATCTTGGTTTGTGGAAGAATCGTTTGTTAAAGGTGAATTTTGACTAATATTATTAGGAAGAGTTATATTTTTAGGATTGTCTGTTAATATACTTTTATTATTTGAACAAATTTTTTTGGATATCGTTTGTAGGAGTGGAGTTATTAAAGTTTTTCTTCATCGAGTCACTGGATTTTGAATTTTTATTAAATTAATTCATTATTATTTCTTTAAAAAATTTTTTTAATTTTTTGGTAAATCTATGATTTCCATTGATCTATCTGATTTATTGATAGATTTATGTAAATCATTGTTATTGTCATATGATTCATTGATATTATAAAATTTTACAGCAAATAATAATAATATGAAAAAAATTTTTTAGTAAGTTTTTGTTTGAATTTTTATTATTTAAAAATATTTTATCTGTCAAAATCATCAAATTCAGTGATTTTTTCCTCCTTTGTTCCTGTTGAAAGTTGAAGCAATGTAAGCAGAATTTTCAGATGTATAATTTTCAATAGGGTTGGATTTAATGTTGGTATTATTATAATTATTTCCAAACTTTTTTATTATAATTATTATTAATCAGTACCAAGTTTCTATTTAACACATTCAAATAATTATTTTTGGAATTATTTTTGTCGACATTGTTTAAATCGAAATTCAATTCACAATTAATTTTATTTTCAATTTCAGAATTAAAATTTGAATTAATTTTAATTTTAACGTCCTCACTCAAATTAAAGTTATTCTTCGGTTCGTATTTTTGTTATTAGTATCTGGAGTCTCTTCATTCAACGAAATATTATTGTCATGTTTATTTTTAGATATAACTACTTTCGTGTTCTTTATTAATTCTTTCATTTCTATTTTCTTCACTTAAAATATATTCTTAATTTAAGATGCTTCTTCCATTTAAATTATTTTCTTTATTTAAATTGTTTTCTTCCTTTAAATTATTATTTCTTCTGGAATAATGAGTCTATCATTCACATTCAATTAATCCAGAGAATTTAGTTCTATCATTAATGGTTTATTTCTTCATTTTTTTCTATCATATATCTTGTGTCCTCAGAATCAAAATTATTGTCATAATTGCTGGCAATATCTGGATCAGGAATTTTACTTACTAAATGTAATGACTTCTTTGGATAATACTTTAATGTTGTCTTGACTTGAAGTTTTTCTTGCCTCCCTTTATTATTATTCGACTTTGTCTTCATATTATAACTGCAATCTCTGGTAGAGTGTCCTCTAACTCCACAAATGTGGTAATATAGTTTATTATTATTGTCTTTATTATTATTATTATTATTATTATTATTATTATATTGGCCATTATTTGGCTTTCCTCTGTTCTTGGAGTTAGAGCTACTGTTATTATGGATGTTGAGTTGATTTTTTCTAAAGGAATTACCAGTTTTTCTTCCTCTACTAATAAGATTTAGATCTATTGGATCGTCTTTTTCAGTAGTTTTGTTGTCTTCCCAGTTTTCTTGGAAAGATTTCTCAGAAATAAATCCCTTGAGATTATTAAGATATTGGTCTTGGTCTCTGTTCAAATTAATATAATAAATATTTTTATATTCATTCAGTAATATATTGTAGAGATATTTTAACATTTCTTTATCAATAATTTCCACATGTTATTCTTCCATATCATAGATAAGTACTTTCTTAAATTTTAGCTTTCCCAATGATTTGAATTCTATCTCTGGTTTCTATATTTTGACTTCAGTCTTTCCATTATACGAAAACTATTATTAAGTCCATTGATTTCTCTTAAAACAGACTCATTGACGTTCTTACTGATCATGAGCGTCATGTCAACGTCGATCTTTTCTGTTTCCTCAATTAATTCTATAAAATTGAGAGAATTAACAAATAATCATCTTTCTATAGTAATAGACTAACATTATAGGTAACATTTAACTTTAAACTGTATTATATTATTGAATAAAAATATTTTACAGTGTATAATGTAGCGTAATGTACAATGTAATTAAACACATAACTGTGATCTGTGATATTTAACAAATAAAATATAAAAAAAAAAGATATCTTGAAAAAAAAAAAAAAAGACTACAACAAAGATTTTATTATAATTTTTTTTAATTCAATTACTATTTTTTTTCTATTTAATTTTTATAATAATTTCATATTATAAATTTAACTTTAGTTTTAATTTTGAAATGTCTACTATATATAAAGACCTGATACGTTTTGGTCCTAACCATGAAGAACTTGTTTTAATTTTCATTAATGACCTTGAATCGTGGACTGAAAGTAGACTATTGGAGTTATTACGCAAAAAAAAAAAGAAAAACAAAGTAAATAATCAAGTAGTAACAAAATTATTTATATAATCATTAAAATAAACACTATATTAACATGGAAAATTACTTTATTCAAACAATTAATTATAATAATAAAATTTTTTATTTTAAAAGTTATTTTTATTATTACAAAACGTTTACCTGTTAAAAATAAATTGGTTAATTACTTCAAAGATTCATTCCTTAATTCATTCTCTAACTATCCATTTCTTAATCATTATAAAACAGTACTGAGAAGTTCAGACATGAAAATCCCTGGCATTTATATTGATATCCACAATTCCTGCTAATTCATTAATGATAATTTAGAATATAGATATATATACTTTCAGTAAATATAGTTTTCTGTTGGAGTGTTAGATATTCATTAGGAAAGATGTACATCAGTTCCAATTTATAATATACATACAAAACTTAATAATATTAGTATTCGTTGTAAGTGCATTCAGTTCATTATTATTCAATACCTTACTTCGAAAGCTTTAATGGTAAGCTTTAATGGTAAGTTTTCTGAAGAATTTCCAATATATTGTGGTGTTCTCCAATGGTATCCCATGTTACCTATTTTATTTAATATATTTATCAATGACATATTTATAAATACAAGAAATATTGTGATTACTGTATGATAAAAGTGTTGTGGTGGCCTATTTGACGATGATGTTATTTTATTGGCCCTTACAAAATCCTCTCTTAAAAACCTTTTAAATAAAACCAATAGGATATTAAAAAAATGAAATTACTTTTGGAATAAATAAATGTTCTACATTTGTTTGTTAAACCAAAGAGATTTATACCTTCAAGACATTATGAAAATCCTATATTTAATCTTAGCATGAACTGTCTACCAAGAACTAATCAAAATACATATCTTGGAATATCTTTCAATTATTGAATTTAGAGTCTATTATTGCTAAGATGATTAATAAAATAAATTATATAGTTTACTCTTTCTTTAGATTTTAATTAATAGGAATTTACCTTTCTACTTTTAAACTCGTATTATAGTTTCTTTTGTCCTTACTATACAATTATATTAGTATCTAATAGAACACTGAAAAAGCTCATACTGCTTTTAATTGAGAATTGTTTTGTAGTTTTGGGTTTTTTTAAAAAAAAGACCTCCAATATTACAATATATAATATATCTAATGAACTATATATGTCTCCTATAGATAGTTTTTATACTAAGGTGAGGATTCAATTCTTTAAAAAATGGAAAGAGTTTTCACATATTATTTTTCATTTAATTAAAAATGTAACAGCACTTTCACATTATTCATGAATGAAAAAAGTACATAGATTAACAATATACAAAAGCATTATTAAACTTCTGGATAAATACGGAAGTTTTACTTGGAAAATATTCATTATACAAGTACTCCTTGTGATTACAACAATTGAATATAAGAAGTTTAAATTTAGTTTTAAAAAAATTAATTCAACGTCTATCTCTAAAATATTCACAATTTTCTGATTGTTCATGAGAAATCTTTGAACATTCCTGATGACAAAGAGGAAGATTTTGATGATAATATTAATTTTTTAGGTTCTTTGTCTCCTTCTTAGTGGAAATGCACTTCATAAAATCTTAAAGATCGGTTCGGGTGAAGGAAGGTATTATATTAATAATATATTTCAATCACCTTTGAGAGAGTCTTCTTTCCCGACTTAATATTTTTTGAGGCTTGAGAAATTTCTTTCTAATGTTATGCCTATTGTGATTAGTGGTTTTTACATTATAATCAATTTGTATACCATTAGATCTACCAAGAGTGTCGACGTCGAATCGATAAGGCAAAGAAGAAATTCAAGATTTATTTTAATTTGTTAAACTCTATCTTGTTATTTTTTTATTAAGATTTATAAAATTTAATTTATTTTCCTTTTTTCATTATTATATAATGATAATTTTTAAAAAGTTTAATTTTTTCTTTCCATTTTTCATTATTAACATTTAGATAAATTTTAAATTTTTTTTTTTTTTTTTTTTTTTTTTTTAAAAATTTTCTTGATTTGATGGAAAATTTTTTTAGTATATAATATAATTTATTTGTAGATGATTCTAATTTTATATATTTTTTATTAAGTATTTTTTGAAACACTATTTTATTTGATGCAAAAGAATTTTATAATATAAATATAATATTACATCATCTAAACTTTTTTTATATATATAATTTTTATTTTTAAATAAAATTAATATATATAAATTTAATATTAATACTGTTTATATATGTTTAAAATATAAAATGAATTAGAACTCCGTATTTGATTGACAATACCTCAGAGATCACACATATAAAATCAGAACTTTTTCTATGTTATTTTTGGATAATATTAAACTTAATTGTCTGGTGATAGGATATGAACTCCTTCATTTTATTATTTCCAATAATAAAATAGTCCTAGTTTAAATTTAATTTTTTACTAATTATTATCAATATTTACTAATAAATTTTATTAATAAGTTTAAAGTATATTCTCTTCATAGTCAAAAAAAAAAATTCTAATAAATTTAAAATATTATATTTTAAATTTCTTAAACTTATTTTTTAAAAACAAAAACAAAAACAAAAAAAAAAAAGTCAAAATATTCAATTCGTAAACCATTATATGTAGTAACACAGCAACACTTTTTTAATATTTCTTTAGTCTTTTTTATAATAAGCTTTTCCTTGTACATATCGCTTTATATAATTCTTAATAATGGTCACAACCATTACATTGTTCTTCATTATTTAATATAACATTTAAATTATTGGTTAATTTTAATATTTTTATTTTGTTATAATTCTAACACACATATCGTTTATCCTTATTATTTTAATCTTTTTTAAATATTTTATTATAAATTTACAAATTTATATAATATTTAATCAATTCAATTAGTATTATAATTTTATTTTATAAATAATAATATAGATAAATATATTTTAATGTAAAATACATAATATTTTATAGTTGATTTTACAACTTTTTTGAGAAACTTTTTTTTTTATTAATTAATTCTGAAAATCTAATTTTTATTATATAATATTTATATTTATATTATAATTTTTATAATTCTACTAATTATAATTTCTAATTAACATAAAATATAATATTAAAAAATATTATTATAATTTATAATTAATTAATATTATTAATAATATTATAATGTTATTAATATAAAACTATTATATTATTTGAAATATTATAAAATTTTTAATTATTGAAATTTCTTAATATATTTATTATTTTTATTTATTATTAAAATAATTATTAATAATTATTTTATTCATACTTTAAAACCTTTTATAATATTTTAAATAGTATAAAGGATTGGCTTTTTTAAAGAAAATCAGCTGATATAAAAATAAAATCCTTTATCAGAAACAGAAAAGAAGAAAAGAATTTTGTATGCTTAATATTAGAAGTACTCAAGAAAAAATATCATTAAAAAGAAATCAATGAAGTACCAAAACATTTCAGAAGGTTAGAAAGTATGAAAGCCGAAAATGATAAATAAATCTTTTGGAATACATTAAGGAATTTTAGACATCAAACAAAAGTTACAAAATAAAAAAAAATTAAATAATAAGCTTATTAAACTCTCTCTTTAAAGGACTCCCAGAGAAACAAATAGATTTTTTAGGAAATTAAGTACACTATTTCTGATGATGCTAATAAAATATTATATTAGAAAATATGAAGAACCAAATTAGATAAAATATAGAAAGTATAATTTTAATAATAAATAAAATAGTTATGAAAAATAATAATTACTAATTATTAATTGTTATTATTAATTTTTTTATTAATTATTATTTAAACGAAATACACTTTTTATGATAAATATATTTTGTATATTTTGTATTAGATAAAATCAAAATTTTATCAATGTTTTTTAGATATTATTAAACATGATGGTCCGATGACAAAATTTGAAATTTGAAACCCCTAAATTCTGATCTCATTTATAACATACTCTTAGTTTAAAATAGGTTTTTATCAATAATTATTTAATTATTATTATTATTATTATTTTTTTTTTTTTTTTTTTAATTTATATATTATATATTATTTTAATTTTTGTACATACTTTTTCTCCAATTCATTATATACTATAAATAATAGAAAAAAATAATTTATTTGAAAATATTTATATAAATATATATTCGAATTAATGATTATTGTTGTTACAATATAATTTCATATAAAAGTTATTTTGTATTTACTCTATTAATATAAACTTAGAACTGAAATATGATGTAAATTATAAAATAAAAATAATTAAAAATAATAATTTAATAAGCAATAAACAAAAATAAGAATAATCGTTTAAATAAATTATTAAATCTTTTCTATATCAAAAGATAAATCTAACAATACCTTTTTAGTTTTAATGATTAAAGTATTTACATTGAAGATAAAATGCTATAATTAATCATTTAAATTAATCCTTTTTATATATATTATTCGAAATTTTAAATTTTAATATGAATTTAATATAAAAATATTAAATTTTAATTTAAATGAAGAATTCCTTTTTTTTTTTATATTATATATTAAATAACAGTAATTAATTAGTTAATTAATTTTTATTATTAAAGTTGGCCGTTAAATTTTTTTTTTTTTATTAATAAATTAAAAATTCATGATATTAATCATAATAAAAATTTTAATAAAATATATTTTGAAATTAATAGTGAATAATTCTTATAATTACTAGAGATAATAATAATATATAAAGTTTGAAGTTTGATTATTAATTATAGAGTATTATTAATTATTGCTATTTTATTTTTGTAATTAGAATTTTATCTTTTTAAAATTATTACTTTTTTTTTAATTATTATTTATGATTTATAAATAAAACAATTTTTATTTATATTTTTTATTTATAAATTTAGAACTTAAAAACTGAGTAAATCTTTTTTTCTAAAAGTAAAAAATATTAATTGAAATTATTTTACATAGCAAGTTCTTTTTTATTGATATTATATTAAAAAATAATTTTTGATATTTCAGAATTCAAATATGTATATATATATATATTATTTTTAAAATAAAAATTAAAATATTAAATTAAAAAATTTTTAATATTTTTTTTTTTCCTTTTTAATTTAAAATATAAATTAATAAAAGATGAAAAAAATATATTAAATTAAAAATATTATTGAAAAATTTAATAGTCCATTTGAAAAATATTATCAGAAATTAATTATAATAATATGAATCAAACTTTTTTTTTTTATATATTTTTCACCAATACTCTTATGAATGTTAATTGTATAAAAAATTAATATTAAATATAACTCTAATTATTCTTTTCTTTTTCTATATATATTATTATTACTATAGTAAGTGTTTTTAAATTGTATATATATGTTTAAGATCAAATAAATAAAAAAAAAATATATATATATATATATTATATAAAAGAGGTAAAAAAAATAATATTAATAAAAAAAAAAGTTATTCTATTTATATAAGCAATTTAAAAGAATTAATTTCCATTTAAATATTCTTCAAAAAGTTTTCATTTTCATTTTAGTGATTTTTTATTATTTCCGATTTTTATATTTTATTTTTATTATATAATGTATAATATATGTTTTTTCTATAACAAATATTTTAAAATTATCTAATAGATATGGATAAATTCATTCATAATAATAATTATAATTATGATAATATTATGAAAAAATAAATAATAAAATAATGATCAATAATAAAGAATATGAAAGCTATTATTATTATCACACTTTCAAAATGATAATCTTTTCTTTTTATTATTATTATTTTTGTCATTATATAATTATCAATATAAATTAAATAATACTTTATAGTATAAAACGTTAAATAGAATATAATTTAACATTAAAATAATAAAATTTATTATGAAATAATTTTATATGAATATAAAAATATTTACTTTCCTTTATTATTAAGAATGTACATATAATTATTTTGAATATGAAAAAAATTTTTTCGCTGTTCATGTTGAATAGTTTATTATTTAACAGTTAAGTATTACTAAAATTTTAATATCTAATATGAATTTATTATTATTATTTATCAATGATTTATAAATTATAGTTTTAACTTTATCTTGTTTATTATATTTAATTCCATAAATTATAAACTATATTAAATACATTAATAAATAAGAATAAGTAGAAAGTGGCTTTAATAAAAAAAATAAAAAATTTCAATATTCATTATTTCTTTATGTTAAAATTTCATTGCCTCAAACTTTATTACATACAGTTAGATAATATTATTATTTATTTTATCATCAATTTTAAAAATTTCAAAAAGTATATTCTTTTTATCATATATTTATTAAACTTCACATATCTAAATTCAATATTTTATATGTAGAAAAGAAATATATTAACAATATTCAGATAATAAACTCAATAAATTCTATTATATAAATTAGATATATTGTACAACCTTTGAATTACATTTAAACTTTTTATATTTATCAATCAAAAATAGAATTTTTTATTTTTGCTATAATGATTGGTTAAAGGTATATGTGTATATAAATACATTGCTTTTATTTATTTATTTATTTATTTATTTATCTTGAAGAATAAAATAACTTCATTTAAATTGTGTTAGGTAGAACAATTATTTAATTCAAGTATTTTATAAGTGGGTATAGGGTATGGTTATAATAAAATATATATATATATATATATATTATTACAAAAATTGAATTTTTTAAAATTAGTTATACTTTTTAAATCAATATTAGATAGTTTGAAAAAAATAATACAAATAATTATGAATTATGACTTAATTTGTACATCATAATGAAAAGTAATACAACAACTTATTTAATATTTACAACAATGTATTCTCAACAATTACAATTTAAACGAACAAACAGTAATTTCTTTATATATTTATTTTATATTATGCTTTTATATAATTAACATTATTGCCTTTTTTTTTTTTTTTTTTTTTTTTTTATATACAAAAAGATGTTTATTTTTTTCTGACCCATTCAACTATCTTAACGTAGTTTTTTTTTTTATATCAAATTTACAATAAAAAAAAAATATATATATATATAAAATAAAAATAAAAATTATAAATATTAAATATATACTACTTATAATTTATTCTTAATTATTGAGTTGTAATAATTATTATTATTAATAAAATACCTTAAATATAAAATACCTTAAATATACTTTAATTTATGAATATATTTTAATTAAACCGATATAATAAATAATTACTATTTAAATATTTAATTATACTAATATAAGAACATTAAATATTAAAATCATTAATGAAAAATACATATATATTAATTTGAAATAATTTAATTAATTATCATATTGTAGTACATAAAATTCAATAAAATCGATTATGTATATATTATATTTATTATAATTTTTATTATTATGATAAAATAATATATATAAACTTTTAATTTAAAATTTAATAAATATATTACAGAACTGTCTTAACTACATAGTAATTTATTAAATATTTATTCTTTTTTTTTTTTTTTTTTTTTTTTTTTTTTTTTAATTTATATATATAATTATATATAATTATATTAATTATATCAATTCTTGGTTCTATTAAATAATTCTCTAATTATACTAATAGTTTATTCTATTTTTTATGTAAAACTTTACACCTATTAATTTAAATATTTTAATTCTATTTAATATATTATAATTAATAATATTCAATTAATTGACTGTTAATAATAATAAAATCTTTTTTTTTTTATATTTTAAAAGTTTAAATAAAAATTATATTTAATATTTGTAATTTTTTTAAAAAAATTCTTTTTTTTTATTTTTTATTATTTTTTTTTTAATTTTTTTTTAACTTCATAAATGGAAAAAAGATTTTAATATTTCTCTATTTATTTATTTTATTATTATATAATTCTTTTTTTTTTTTTTTAATAAAAAAAAAAATAAATAAATAAATTTAAATTACTTTAATTAAAAGTACCATTATCATTTTTTTAAGTTCATTATTCTAATTATTTAATATTTAATAATTTATATATATTTAAAGGAAGTAAATATTTATTTCTTTTATATATATATATTAAAAGAAGAATAATTTATTTTAAAAAAGAAAGACAAGGAAAAATTTATATATTAATGTATATATATGTAATCAAAAAGTAATAATCATATTTATTCCATAATAAAAGTATATATAATGTTATTTCAAGTTTATTTATAAGTATAAAAATTTTTAGACTTCTGTAATAAAAGCAATAATATATATATTAAAATCAATGAATAATAATCAAAGCATATATATATTAAAAAAAAAAAAAAAACTATTTAATAAGTAATTAAACGAAAGCAAGAATATATCAATTACAAAAATTATTTAATATATATATTTGCAAGATATAGAATATTATCTATTAAAAATTTTTTTTCTATATTTATTTAATAAAATTAAAATTTCACAATAGCTTATGGTAGAATTTTAGCTAAAATATAAATTAGTTCAATTTAAAAATTAAATTGAAAATAGTAATATATTTTGGAAATAAATTTAATTTAAAGAATAGTATATTATTATTAAAATATAACCATAATAATTTGTACGATATAGCCATAATCATTAAAAATAACTAATAGAAAGAAATTAATATTAAATAAATATTATAAATAGTTCTTATTAATTAATACTAAGCTATATTAAGCTACACAATTAATATTTATATAGTAAAAAAAAAAAAATTTTTTTATAATAAATAGAAATAGCCTTTTTATTTAAATAGTTTAATATCAAAATATTTTAAATACATTTTAAATAAATAATTATATATAATGGTTCGTGGAAAGAAACCTCAACTCTCTGCTTCTAAAGAAGATATTAGAGATATAAATCCTTTAACAAATGAAACTATTGTTAATAATCTTAGAGACAGATATAGCAACAATGCTTTATACACTAGAATAGGGTCAAATCTTATAGTAGCTGTAAATCCGAACCGGCGGACGGATGCTATTACAGAAGAAACTGAAATGGCTTATCTTGAAGATGCAATGGACACTTCTAATGAAGGTTCAAAAAAGAAACTTCCACCACATGTTTATGAAATTGCTTCAAAAGCTTATCTTCACTTATGTCGAAATGGAGAAGATCAAAGTATTATTTTAAGGTAATTAAAAATTAATTATTGTTGGTGTTTTAAAAAAAAATAAAAAAATAATTAATTAAATAATATAATTTAAAATATAAATAATATATATTTACTTTTATAAAATACTAAAAATAATTTGAAAATTATTATTATATAATTCTGAAATAAGAAATAAATACTAATAATTTGATTGTAATATGTTATATATAGAGGTATTTCTGGTAGTGGTAAATCGTTTACTAGAGATATGCTTATTAAATATTTATGTGATCTTAGTAAGGGAAAGAAAAAGTCAAAGATTAGAACTGGTATTAAGAACACTTCTGTTATTCTTAATGCTTTTGGTAATTCTAGAACACTTTTAAATCCAGATGCTTCTCGTTACGGTAAATACACTGAAATTCAATATGATAATCATGGAAAAATTATTGGTGCCAAACTTTGTGACTATTTATTAGAAAAGAATAGAATTACCGATATTCCAAGTAATGAACGTTCTTACCATATATTTTACTATTTATTTGCTGGTGCATCAGTCGAAGAAAAAAATTATTGGAGATTAGGTGAAGCAACCAACTATAATTACATAGGTGATCAACGTTCACTTCAAGCGGATGATGAAAATAAATTCAAGGAGTTAACTGCTGCGATGAAAACTGTTGGTATCGGAAGAAGTGCTCAAAATCAAATTTTTCAACTTTTAACTGCAATTCTTCAACTTGGTAACTTACAATTCATTGATTCAGGTGATATGACTCAAGAGCCATGTCAAATCAAAAATCTTGATGTACTAGAAGTTATTGCTGAAACTCTTGGTATTCATCCAAGAAATCTTGAAACTGTTTTAACATACAAAACTATGTATATTAAACGAGAACTTTGTTCTGTGTTTTTAAATGCAGAGACAGCAATTATACAACGTGATTCTCTTGCTAAATGTCTTTATTCTCTCCTTTTCCGTTGGATTGTCGAACATATTAATAATCGTTTATGTAAGTCTGAAGAAGAAACAGCTAATTTCATTGGTATTACAGATTTCCCAGGTTTCCAAAATAAAAAGGATAATCAACTTCAAGAATTATTATCTCACTATATGAATGAGCATACTAATCAGTTCATTAATCAACAAATCTTTGAAATTCCATTAAGTGATTACAAAAGTCAAAATATTAAAGTTCAAGAATACAACTATATTCCAAATAATGAAATTATTCAATTATATGAAAGATCAGATGGTATAATAACTGTATTAGATAGTGAATGTAATCGTACTCGAAAAAACCAAGATCGCCTTTTAGGAAAGATTAATGCTTTAGCTGAAAATTCATCAATTATACATCCTTCTAGAAATGGATTTACTATTCAGCATTATGAAGGTGATGTTACTTATAATGTTGAAGATTTACTTGAATCTAATATGGATAGTATGAATTCTGACTTTGTTTCTTTAATTCGTGGTAGTGGTGAAATGCCAGAATCTAATAATGAATTTATTAAAAGTATTTTCTCTGATAAAGCTGTTACAACTCAAACTCTTAAGAATTCTGGTAATAATATTGTTGATGCGCAACAATCTAAACTTCCATCTCGTTCTCCATCTACTAAACGTAAACAAAGAAAACTTGAAAAAAAGAAGCAAACTGAAGTTATTCCAACTGTTGGTAGTCATTTGACCATGACAATGAATGAATTATTTGAATCTCTTTCAGAAACTAATCCATGGTTTGTTATGTGTATAAAACCAAATGAAGATTTGAAATCGTATAAATTCAATGTTGACTTTGTTCAAGAACAAGTTCAAATGTATGGATTTGAAGATATTACAAAAATTCGTCAAGATTATGATTATACATCTTACTTCACTTTCGATGAATTTTTAGAAATTTTCGAACCAATTGTTGAATCACTTCAGCTTCCAAATTATAATCCAAGAAGCAAATGTATTTCCTTTGTTAATGTCTTTAAATGGGGACCACAAGATGTATTGGTTGGTCAAGATAAACTTTTTGTATCTGAGGAAGCTTGGAGAAGCTTAGATAATGAAGTTAGGGCTATTGAAGATGCAATGAAACCAAATAAGAAAAAAACAAATCGTCTTTCAGAAGATTTCCATGGTGATCCTAACAGTCGTTCTGGTTTAATAGAAGGCTATTCTGAAGCTTCTTCATTCCATGATAATGGTGAATATAGTGAAGATGAAATTCTTACTGAAGATAATATGTCTCAATTTGAATCTGAATATCATTATACTGAACAAGATTCTGGAGCTGTTGTTGATGGCTTAAGAGAAAATAAGGGTGAAGGTGATGCTCATGCTACTGTAGAAGAAGAAGAAGAAGACGAAAGTAGTGAAGAAGAAGAAGTAGAAAAGACTACATTAGCGCGTAAGCAATGGGTTTGCTTTACTTGGTCTGTTACCTGGTGTTATTTCCCATTTTGTCTTTCCACTTGTGGTGGTATGAAACTTAAAGAAATTCAAATGGCATGGCGTGAAAAGGTTGCTCTCTGTATCATTATTGGTTTATTGAGTGCTTCTATTATTTTTTATATTGTTGGTCTTGGTCAAATTATTTGTCCAAAACAAAATGTTATGACCAGAGAAGAACTTTCCAGATATGATGATATGAAAAAGGCATACATTGGTTTACATGGTCGTTACTTAGATGTAACAGAATTTCTTCAAAAGCCATCTCATGCTATTTACGCAAAAGATTATGATAACTTCGCAGATTATATTGGTAAAGATTTAACTTATATGTTCTATTCTCCACTTGATTTATGGGGTGTTTCCTATTGTGTTGGTGTTGGTAGTAGTCCACGTGATAATAATATGCAATGGGATTATATCTATGGTGATAAAACAACATCTAGTCAACGTAAAAACTTTGAAACTAGAGTTGAATCTGGAAATGAATATCTTCATCGTGTCTATAATCCAAATAGTGATGGTAGTGGTCCTTCTGGTATGCGTAAAGATTATGTACACTATTTAATTAAGGAATATTTCAAAGGTTTCCTTGTCACATCAAAAAATTCAATTAAGCCAAATTCTGATAATGAAAGTAATGTAAAATACGTTGTTATTTATGATAATGTCTATGATATTACAAACTATGGTAGTGCAAACAACTTTTTAGGTCAATTTTATAATGAAGTATTAACAGAGCCATCTCGTGATGTTACCAGTCTTTATGAAAAGTATGCTAAAAAAGTTAAAGCAAATCCTAATGCTGAAGGTTACTATCCGGCTGAAGCTTGTCTTCAATGTATGAAAGATATCTTCTTTTATGCTAAGATTGACCATCGTAATGATCTACGTTGTCAGTTAACCAATTACATTCTGTTAATTGGTTCTATTATTTTAGTTAGTGTTATTGGTGTTAAGTTCTTAGCCGCTCTTCGTTTCGGAGGTAAAAGAGATCCTGAAGAGTACGACAAGTTTGTTATCTGTCAAGTTCCTTGTTATACTGAAGACGATGAATCACTTCGTAAAACAATTGATTCACTTTCAACAATGCAATATGATGACAAACGTAAGCTCCTATTTATTATTGCTGATGGTATGATTATTGGTAGTGGTAACGATCGTCCAACTCCACGTATTGTATTGGATATTCTTGGTGTAGATGCAAGTGTTGATCCAGAAGCTTTTGCTTTCCATTCTATTGGTGAAGGACCACTTGAATATAATATGGGTAAGGTATACTCTGGTCTTTATGAATGTAAAGGTAGATCTGTACCATTTATTGTTGTAGTTAAGGTTGGTAGTCCAAGTGAACGTTCAAAACCAGGTAATCGTGGTAAACGTGATTCTCAAATGATTTTAATGCGTTTCCTTTCTAAAGTACACTTTAATTCTGAAATGACTCCACTTGAATTAGAAATTTATCATCAAATGAAGAATGTTATTGGTGTTAATCCAAGTTTCTATGAATACGTTTTGATGGTTGATGCTGATACAAGAGTTATGAAGGATTCTTTAAACCGTATGGTCGCTTGTATGATTCACGATTCAAAAATTATGGGTATTTGTGGTGAAACTAAATTAGAATCTGAAAAGAAGAGTTGGGTAACTATGATTCAAGTTTACGAATATTTTATTTCTCATCATTTATCAAAGGCCTTCGAATCTTTATTCGGTTCTGTTACTTGTTTACCAGGTTGTTTCTCAATGTATCGTGTTCGTACACCAACTCGTCATATTCCATTATTAATTAGTCCAGATATTATTAACGATTATTCCGAAAAGAAGGTAGATACTCTTCACAAGAAGAATCTTTTATCTCTTGGGGAAGATCGTTACTTAACTACTCTGATGTTAAAGCACTTCCCTAACTTAAAATTAACCTTTACTCCAGATGCAATTTGTAAGACTAATGTACCTGACCGTTTTAGCGTTCTTTTATCTCAACGTCGTCGTTGGATTAACTCTACTGTTCATAATTTAATTGAATTGTTATTCTTACCTCAACTTTGTGGTTTCTTATGTTTTTCACTTCGTTTTGTTGTATTCCTTGATTTATTTGCCACCTTAACTCAACCAGCCACCATCATTTATTTAATTTACTTAGTTTATGTTGTTATTGCAAAGGGTGAAGAATTACCAATTCTTTCATTATTACTTTTAATAGCGATGTATGGTTTCCAAATTATTATTTTCTTAATAAAGAAACAATGGCAACATGTTGGTTGGATGATTATCTATATTTTGGCTTTACCACTTTATGGTTTCTATATTCCTCTCTATTCGTTCTGGCACTTTGATGATTTCTCATGGGGTAACACTCGTGTGGTCCTAGAACGTAAAATGCGTAAGAAGGGTAAGAAAGGTGATATTGAAATTTATGATCCAAAGAAAATTCCAATGAAAAAATGGGAAGATTATGAACGTGAATTATATGAACAACAAGAATCATCAAAAGATTCTCGTGCTTCAGACTTTAGTAAAAATTCATTCCCTAATGCCCCATCATCTTATGCCTCTTCAGTTCCAGCTCTTCCACCACAGTATGATAATAATTATGCTCCATCCATGCCAGCAGGCAGTGTTTATGGTGGTGATATACCAAATTCATACTATACAGGTTCTGTTTATGCAGCTAGCGCCTACCAACCAAGTACTCCTGCTCCATATAATTCAATGTATCAAAATCAAACAACTATGCCATATCCAAATAATTCATTATATAGTAGTAGACCAAGTGGTGTTATGCCATCTGATGAGGAAATTGTTCGTGAAATTCGACAAATATTATCTACTGCCGATTTAATGAATATAACGAAAAAACAAGTTCGTGAACAATTAACTGCCTACTTCAATGTAGATATGTCGTCAAAGAAAAGTTATATTAATTCTGTAATTGAATCTATTTTAGAAGGTAAAATGTAAAAATAGAGAGGATTTCTAGAAAAAAAAATAATAATTATATTTTAAATTACCAAATTCTAACAGTTATCGATGAATAAATTAAAAATATATATATATATATAATATAAATAATAATTTTATACTTTATTTTTATATTGTACCAATTGAGGTTAATTTATTAATGTAATTAATATTATATTACAATGGCATCAAAGAGGAAAAAAAATTCTATCCAAAATATTTTTTTTTTAGTGTAGGAGTTAAAATAAATATTAATCATATTTATTATTATTTTATTATCATAATTTCTAATCAATAAGAAATCGAATTAATTAATTAACAAAATAAAAAAAAAAATTTTTTTTTTTATTAATTTTTTATGTATTATTATTTTATATTATAATTTTATATTATAATTTTTTTAAGTTTAATTATAATTTTTATTTTTATTTAAAATAGAAAATAATCGTAATTTTACTTATATCTATTATGAAATATTTTATTTAATTTTTTTTTTTTTTCGTTTTTGTTTTAAAAAAATAATAATAAAAAAAAAAAAAAACAATAATAATAAATAATAATAATAATAATTAAGAAACAAGAATTAAAGCTTTAAAATTATGTCAACTTTATTAAAATACCTTATGATATGGAGTTACTAGCACTTAATTATTCTAAATTATATTCTTTTTATATTAATACACTGTGGTTTATATATTATTTACTTACAATATGCTTCAATACATTCGAAACTTATTTTTCATATATTTTTCACATATTTTAACATCCTCTATAAACCTAGTTCTTCAGTAATGAATGAATTAGTTTTCTTGTGAATATAAAATTATCTATATAAAATTATCCAATTTTTTAATATTTACTTTATATATTATTAAATTATTAATTATTTCTATTCTAAATTAATTTTTAATTTTACATGAATAAAATAATTTTTTATATTATATTAATTCTTTAATTCGATTTAAATATTGTATAAATAAATTTTTAAATACATTTGTAATCTAATAATTACCCCCCCTTATAAATAAGTATTTAATATAATTGCACCATTAATATCGGATGCATCTAAGACATTTCAAATAATATATAGTTTATATACACCATTTATATGAAAGAAACCTTTCTCAAAGATGATATTATGCTATTTTGATTTGTGCGACTATCTCTTATATAATGGATTTTACAGCACATCAATTATAATCCGATTTAAAGATTAGCGTTAACTTTTATATATTTTGGCTTTGTAATTTTATCGATTACTATTAAAATAAATTACTAATTATATATCAGTGTACTTGATAAATCATAGTTTTTAGGTATTAAAATTGATTACATTAATAATTATTTATATTATTCTATCCATTTATGCTTATTAGTAAATAAAGTAAATTGTTTAATAAATTATTAAGATTCAGTATTTCAGTTAATTTCTTCTTATATATAATGGGTACTAGGTCACATATATATTTATACACTTATTATTCAGAAAATTACTAATATTAACACAATTTTCATTGATTGACCTATTCAATATATTATTAGTTACAATACTATTATTTTTTTTAACACTAATATTAATATTCCTATTATTACTTTCACAATCGCTAATAATAATATTCATATTATCACTATCAATACTATTATTATTATTAACAATACTATTACTATTGTTATTTTTATTACTATTAATATTATTTTCACTATTACTAATATTTCTATTATTAACAATATTATTTCTATCGTTATTATTATAAATATCATACTCTTCTTTACTACTATCAGGATCAATACTTGATTCTATATTATTCATATCTGGGACAACAGTATTACCATTATTATTTGATATTGGACAATATTTGCTAATTAAAAACAATTTTTCATAAAGTTTTTCAATATCCATAATATATTTCATTCGAAATTCATGGAAAAGATAGCAATTAGAAAATCAATGCTCCAATCGAGGATTACCATTTGGTATTAACAAATACGCAAGTATAGTAATTTTAGGGAAGTTTCAAAATTTCTTAATAATAGTAACCCTACTTTTTATCTTTCAAGACAAGAGTTACCTAAAATGAATTGCTATACCCACTTAGGTGTATCGTTTTCAAATAATTTAGAATTGAAACCCATCATACAGAGAATGAATAATAAAGTTAGAAAAGCACTTTATTCCATAAAAGGATTTCTTAAGAATCTTCATATTCCTATCCCTTGTAAATGAATGCTATTTTCTGCTATAGTAATAGGACGAGTTTCGTATTATGTATCTCTACTTGGATCAAACAAAGAAAGAACATGAATTGCACAGACAATAGTTAAAACAGGATTATACTGAATTGAAGAATTTTCTAATAGAAATAACTTTTTATCCCTTTATTGTATTTTAAAAGAACTTAGCATCCCTCCTCTATCGGCAAAATGTGAGATTGCTCAAGTTAGGTGGTTTAAAAAATAGAAAAACTCGAAATGTATTATCTCTGTTTTACTTAAAGAAATATCGCGTTATAGACGTCATACATAGATAAAGAAAGTAAAATTTTAGTAGATAAATTAGATAAATTTCTCTTCCACCAAGAAGGAAGTTATATAATCGGTACCACGTCATATATATATTTACACATTCATTGTTCAGAAAATTACTAATATTAACATTTTTTTTTATTTATTATTATAGCCACAATTATTGCCGACTTTAACTTTACTTATTTATTCATTTATAATTACATTAATATTTTTTTTTTATAAAAAAAATATTAATGTAAATATATATATGTAATAAATATTAACATGATTTTCACCAATTAATTTTTTTATTTTTTTTTTGTTTTTTTTTTAACGGCAAAAATAATAATAATATACAGAGCTTGGCTTTAAGCTATAATAATAACAATAATAACAATAACAATAATAATAATAATAATAATAATAACATCTATAATAATAAAATTAATAATAATAAAAATGAAACGATGGATGACGTAATAAATGTGAAACAAAACAAATTAAACATATTAAAAATAGATAATTTCAGAGAAAAAAATAATGAAATAGGAAATACTAATAATGAAAAATATGAAACAAACAATGATATTTTAATTATTAAAGAAGAAAATAAAAATAATTTTACAGGTAATGCAAATATTAAGAGAAATCAAAATAATAATATAGAAATTAATAGTATTGTAAAAATAAATATTAATGCTACTAGTTATATGGAAAATATTAATTACAATAATAAAAATATTCTTGAGGACTCTGAAATTATAAATAATAAAGGAAATAATCATAAAATTATAAAAGAAGAAATAAATATTAATGAATCTATTAAAGTTAATGACATTAACAATAATTCGATAACTTCTAGTTTGATTAAAGAATCAAAAGTTATTATCAATAAAAATTCAAAAATAAACAATATTCAAATTATTCCAAATGATAATAAAAATAAGCAATTTACTAATAAAGTGCATTCAGTTAATAATAATATTTATATAAAAGAAAGAAAAATTATTAATAAAAATTCTCCGATAGATGAATCTAGTAAAGTTGTTAATGTTGGTAGTGATAAGAAAATAAAAATTAATAAAATTAAAAAGATAATTAAAATTCCATATATTTATATTCAAAATAACAATAAATATAAAATTAATATTAATAAAATTACGATGCCCAAACCTGAGATCGCTTTAAAGGAGACTATTAATTATAGCAACAATCGCGTTGATACCAAACGGACAATTAGGAATTATAGATATAAAAGAAAATAAAATTTTAAAACTATTATTTATAGTAATTAAACCTTATATTTTCTTTTATAAAAAAAATATATAATTTAATTTTTAGCAAGGGCATTTCTGATATAAAACAAATATGTGTAGTAACATATTTGTATATTTAATAATAATTATTAAATATTAAATTTATATCTTTTTGATAATAATTATTTTATTTTATTTTATTTCAATATGTATTATTATAATTATAATAATTATAATACTTTAATTCATATAAAATTTATATAGTTCTATATATTAGAATATATAATTAATATATTACCTTTTTTATAAATAGATTAAATTATTTAAAATAGAAACAGGAACTCTCTTGTAAAATTTGAGGAATTAGAATTATTATTTTAATTGTACGAATATTATAATTTTATTAATAAAATTTACTAAACTACCATTATTTAAAACCCACTGCTTATAAATTATTGCACATAAAAGTCCGGCATATCATATGTTTCAACATGTGAAACTTATTTTTCGTTTTTTTTTTTTTTTTTTATATTTCTGGTGTGTACCGCCCTTGATATCAATATTGAGGTAGCCACACTTCTCTTTTTATAGAGGTAGAATTGTTATTTTAAGGCAATAACAATAATAATAATTACTATATATATATTATATATATTAAATATATTATTTATTTATTTATTTAATATAGTTTTAATATTAATATATATTTAATAATACAACATTTTTTGAAAATTCATTTGTTATTGCTATTATAACTATTATTATAATTTTAATATATAATAAAATTATTTACTATTAATATTATATAATATTATTAATTTTTTTTTTAATAGTTAATTTATAACTATATACATTATATTTTTATAATATTTATAATATTTTATACACAAAAAACAATATTAGATTAAAAAAAAAAAAATGCATTATTTCAATTTTCTTTTACAAAAAAAAAAAAGAAAAAAAATACATTATTTTAAATCTTTTTGAAAAAAAAATTTATTAATTTTTATAAATTTATTATAGCAAAGATTATTTATTTTAATTTGGACTTGGGAAATTTCTAACATTACGATCGGGTAAAGTGTTAGTATTAGTTGCATTATTACCATTTCCACTTTTAGATTGAGTAGATTGATTATTTTTTCTTGATCCACTTGATGTTATGGAGCCTTCAAATTCTTTTGTTTCGTAGTGGCATTTAATGATTCTATTAATAAAGCTTTCATTGCTATTTTCATCAACTTCAATATTATTATCGAAAGACTCCGTACGACCTGTTTTTGAAAGGCTCATACGTGTTATATTTTTATAGGTATCTATATTTGTTTTCTTTTGAATATATGCCTCTTTATCCACCATATCTTCCTTTTCAGAAGTAAACATAATAACAAACTTCCATACATAAATAAGGAAGAAATTAGATAAACCAAACAAAAGTACAGGTCCAACTTTAACTATGAAATATATATAACGATTATTAAAATCCATAAAATAAAAGACTGCAAATATAGTAAAAGCAATAATATCAAAGATAATGGCAATAGTAATACTATAAATGTCACTCTTAGTGGCTTTAATATTCCATTCAGCAAAAATGAGTACAGCGAAAATGAAAATTTCTAAACCTTTCTCTAATATATCAACGACTAATACACCTTTTGTCAAAGCATTTTTACATTCACAACTTCGGAAATTTTTTACACCATCAGATATATTAAGTAAATGATTTGTAACATCAAATGGTGCTAATAAATATACAGTACATAATACAAGTTCAAATAGAACATGACAGCAGAGATAATTAGAAAAATTTCGATTAACATGCTCAGATATCTTATTAGTTTCAGGATAAAGTACAATTAATCTTAAAAGAAGCGGTGAAAAAGAAATTGGTACACCTAATGATAAGACTAAGAATCTAAGATTACATTTTTCTTGATCTATTTCTCCTAAACTTACAAAGGCGTATGACAAAATCAAAATACTTCCAAAAATAAAAATTGTCCAGTAAGTATTATTTAAAAACATGAAATAGATACTATATTTGCGATCATTCATCAACAAGTACGAAGCAAACATAATAACACCAGTAACACCAAGTATAATAATCGTTACAGAGCCAACAGAGGATGTTATTTCAACATCATAATTACGAGTTAAATCATCAATTTTAGCAAGTGTTTCTTCTACAGTAATATTCTTACTATCATCGGGATTAAAAAAATAATCATTAACAATTTCCAAAAAGGCATTAACATAATCATCATAATTTTCATAGTAATTATAAGGTATATTATAGAATTGAATATTTGATATCATGTTACAATTAATTTTATTGCAGAATTCAACTTTCTCTTTTTCTAAAATTTCATCAGGTGAATTAATTTCATCTCTTTTGTTACTCTGCGAAGTTTGAGATGTAGTTTCTTGATCTGTATTATCAGTTTTATATATTCCATTATACGCACTGTACATATTTTCTTCATTTATTAAATAACTTTGAATCTCTTCAGATAATAAATAGTCCAAAATTAATGAGATTTTTTTTTGTCGATCTTCATCTAAATATGATGGTACACCAATATGATAACCGCCAATACTAGATGATGATATAGTATCATTTTTACCAGGAATAAGAGTAAAATGTAAATCTGGATCATTTAAAGGTACATTAAAAATTCTGGCAAATAGTACATTACCAGTTTTTATTTTTTCAAGAATTTCGACTTGATTTAATTTAAAATTCTCAGCTATTTTTTTTTTTTTTTTTATTTATTTCATTATATATTATTATTATTTTAAAATACAATATTATTATTATTATTATTATTACTATTATTATTTTATTATTTTTATTATTTCATCATTATTTTAATTAAAATAAGAGCAAGATATTTACGACTTGAATATTTAACTAATATATTCTTTAATAATGATATTGCCTCAATTGCATTTTCACTTCTATAGTCAGGCATATATTCATTATTAACATCATCTCTATATGAATAAATCATTTCCTGAATTGTATTAATAGCAGTATATGAATCTATATTATTTATATAATTTATATATTAATCCAAAATTTTTATTTTCCTTTTATGATAATTAATCACAAAAATTTATTATTATACCTGGAATATTTCCTAAATAAGCAATGATATCATTATTATTTTCACTAATTTCTCCATTATAAATATGATCTATAGTCTTAACTAATTCTTCCCACGTAGTAGGTACTGGAAGTTCATATTTACTTAATAAATCTTTATTATAATACATTACACCATAATGACATATAAAAGGCTTTAAAATATGTATATAAATTAGTTTTTAATTTATTTATATGAGTGTATATATATATAAATATAATTTGTTTCTTTTTTGATTTTCGAAAAAAAATTTTTATATTAATTTTCATATTATTATTTAAATTCTCTTATAATATAAATAACTAACTAAATAAATAAATAAAACTTACGACTCCAACTAATTTATCATCTATAAATCCACTTTTTAATGTTGCTCCCTCACTAAAATTTTCAACAGAAAAAATTGACATTATTTTCTTTAAATTTAATAATTTATTTGAAAATCGATAAATATGATGAATATTATAAAAATAAAGATCATATTCAGTTGATTTTTCATCCAATAATTTCTCAATTTTTACTCCATATTCAACTTCATCATCTTCATAATATTCAACATTTACATTTAAATTTTCATTATGTTCTGAAGAATATTCTTTATATTTATTAATTACATTATCAATTAATCCTTTATAGGCTACAGGAGCAAAAAAAAAAAATCATTTAATTCTCTTTTTTTATTTTGTCCCTCACTTCCAATTGCATCTAATATGTATATATATATATATATAATATATTATTTTAATCATTTATATATTTTAATAACTATAATATTACAGCAACTTTTATTTAAATATTCATTATATTTAAATTATTATTATTCATTCATTATTACAATTTATTAGTAGAAACACCAATATTATTATATATTTATTACATTTCATTTTAGATATAATTATTTTTTATTTTGTTTTTTTAATAAATTAATATAATTTAACAAAAAAAATTAATAAATAAATAAGATTAAAAAATAAATATATTATAAAGCATATATTATTATAATTGAAAATTAAATATTTTTATGAAAAACAAAAAACAAAAAAAAAAAAAAAAAAAAAAAAAAAAATAAATAAAATAAAATAAAATAAAAAAAGGAAATAAAAATAAAATAAACAAATAAAAATAATAATAATAATAATAATAATAAAATAAGTGATGAAGTGATGAAATGAGGGAAAAATTAAAATAAAATAAAATAAAATAAAATATAAATAAAATAAAAATAAAATAGAACTAAAAATAAATTAAACAAATAGAAACATAAATATAAAAAAAAATATATATATATATATAAAATGAAACGTAATGAAATTAAAATTTTATAGCATAAAATTATATAAAATTTAATGCAAATTCTATTAAATTTTATATTATATAATGTTTATTACATTTTAAGTTTTACAAAAAAAAAAAAAAAAAAAAAAAAAAGACTTTTTAAAATTAATAATTAAAAATAATACACTCAAAAAACTTTAGTTTTAATTTCAACTTATATATTTAAATATAATATTAGATTAAATCCATTATTACTAAAATTAGTCATTTCATTATTTACTTTTTAAGAATTATATAAAGTTATAGAAGTTATTTAAAAATGTTTTTTATGATTTAAATAAACACTAACAATAATAACATAATAATAATAATGACTATTTAAATTTTATACTTTTATATAGATTAATCGATAAATAATTTTAAATTATAAAATATAATTATAATAAGCTTTTTGATATTTTATTTCTTAAAAAATAATAATAATACCTATAACTCTAAATCTTATTATATTTAAATTTTATTTATATTAATATTTACTCTTTTATAATATATAATATATATGATAGACCAGCATATATATAATATAATATCTATTACATATAAAATCTTCATTGTTAAATTTCATCAAAAAAAAAAAAAAACATAAATATGAAATATATATAATGAGCATTTTATAGTATATTTAAATTTCTAATAGAATAAATAAATTCTTAATCAAAATTATTATTAATAAGTTTTTAAGTTTAATCTTACTTAATTTTTACTATTTAAAAAATATTTCAATATAGATATATATATCTTAAAATTTTTATTTCTAAATATATATGAAAAAAAATCATTTTATATGAAATTATTTTAAAGTTAAAATAATTCTTTAATAATCTTTAAAATAAAAATTTTAAGATATATATATATATATATCTTAAAATATTTATATAATTTTTTAATATAATTTTAGAAAATGATATTAAAAAGTAGAGTTCTTTTATTATTTGAAATATCATTATATAATATTATTAAAGAAAGATTAAATATCTGATATTGATTCTTAAAAAGTAAAGTATCAGACACGAGTAACTAACAATATATTTTTATAAATATTGGAAATATTTTATTGTATGATATGATTAATTTTTTGTTTAGATAATTAATCTAAATAGTAAATCATTTAAAAGATATTTCATTTATTAATTTATATATAATAAAAATAATATTATCCATTATTCTAGTTATTCAATGAATTAAAAATAAAGGAATATAATATTTCATTTATTAATTTTTTTCTTTTTGTATTTTTGAAATAATAAAAAAAAAAAAAAACGGTTATTCTAGTTATTCAATAAATATATTAAAAATTATTTATTTTAGTAGATACTAAAAAATATTAACCAATTATATATATTACATAACTTTTTGTCTCTTTCCTTGCTCATTTTCAGTAAACTAATAGTTATATCATAAAATATATAATAGTAAAAATATTAAACATCATTTTTATTTAATCTTATTTAATTAAGACAGATATTTATTAATTTTTTTTTTTTTTAAAAAAAAAAAATAAAAAAAAAAATAATTATATATATATATTTAGTTTTTAATTTATTAAATTCAATCTAAAATTTTAACTCTGTCATTGATAAACTCTGTCATTGATTTATTGAAATTCCTTTTTTTAAAACATCTTGAATGGTTCAGAAAAATAAAAGAGAAATAATAAACTTTCTTGTATAAAGATTCATCTATTTAATAATTAATTAATTTATTTATTTATATTTATTTATTTATTATTTATTTATTTATTTATTATTTATTTATTTATTTATTATTTATTTATTTATTTATTTATTATTTATTTATTTATTTATTATTTATTTATTTATTTATTTATTATTTATTTATTTATTTATTTATTATACATATAAAATAAAAATAATATATATAAAAAATAAAAACAAATAAATAAAACTAAACCTAATAATATAAACTTCTAAGAATTGTTAATACAAAATTTATAAATGATTTATTTTTAATTTTTAGTATTATTTATTCTTTTAATTTATTATATTATGTTGTATTTCTATTATTATAATAATCATATTTTCTACCTATATATATTACATCGATCAAAATATATATATATAATTATTGATCAATAATAAATAACTTTTAAAATATTTATAATAAATAAAATTTCATCATTCATGATGTTTCGATTGAAAGAAAAAATTTTTAATCGAAACAATCACAGTGAAATAAATACTTTAATTTATCATTTAAAATCGTAATTAATGAATTTATTTTACTATTTATATATATATATATATATATATATTTATTTATTTATTTATTTATTTATTTATTTATTTATTTATTTATTTATAAAATAGAAGCACCATATATCAAAAAAGAATAAAATAAAATAAAAAAAATTAAATCTTGCTATTCACATAATTTTATAATCTTTTAAAAATTAGTAATATTGTAATTATTTTTCCTTTTTTTAAGTACTATTAATATTGCTACTTAAAGTTAATGCTTTTAATTAATTTATTATATTTTATTTTATTTTTATTATTATTATTACTATTATTATTATTATTATTATTATTATTATTATTATTATTATTATTATTATTATTATTATTATTATTATTATTATTATTATTATTATTATTATTATTATTATTACATTTTCTGCCTTTTTTCTTATACTAATGTTTATTGAAAATATTTTAATAATTATTGATTATTAATAAATAGCTTTTGAAAATTTCATAATAAATAAATTTTCATAATGATTATTTCAATAAAAATAACATTTTTTTTTGTTTTGTTTGTTTGTTTGTTTTATTTCGTTTTGTTTCGTTTTGTTTTTGTTTTTGTATTTTAATTTATAATTATTAATAAGCATTAGCAACTATAATAATTATATATATATAAACTAAACCATGTCAATTGGACGACGAACTGCTGGTGCTGGGAACTCATCATCTAATTTTTGTAAATCTTCTCTACTTAATTTAATTTTATTAGAAAAAACATCAAAGTTATCAAGTAAATGCTTTATTTTAGTAGACTTTGGAATAGTAATAACATTAGGTTGAGCATGAACAAAAGCTAACATAATTTGAAATATTGAACAATTATATTTTTTAGATAATTCTAATAACAATTCATTTTTAAAAATGGATCTTCCTCTAACAATAGCACCAGCTCTGGCTAATGGTGAATAGGCCATAATTGGAATACCATATTTTTGTTGTAACGGTATTAAAGAGGTTTCACTCTCACGAGAACCAATATGATATAAAACTTGATTTACAACACAATTACTTCCATCTGGTATACTTAATAACTCTTCCATATCTTCAACATCTAAATTTGAAACACCCCAACGTCTAATTTTTTTATCTTTTACTAATTTTTCCATACATTGAACTGTTTCACGTAATGGAACATTTCCACGCCAATGTAATAAATATAAATCTAAATATTCTACACCTAAACGTTTTAAAGAATTTTCACATGCCCTAAAAATATTTCTTTTTCCTGCATTAAAAGGATATACTTTTGAAACAATATAAAGATCTTCTCTCTTAACAATTCCATTACTAAAAGCTTTTTGAATAGCTTTACCAACAACTTTTTCAGCACCACCTTCACCATACATTTCTGCTGTATCAATTAATCTTATACCTAATTCAATTCCTTTGTATATTGACTCAATTTCTTCTTCCTCTTCAACTTCATTTTCCCCCATTTCCCAAGTACCTTGACCAACTTTTGGTATTAAGCTACCATCATTTAATTGTACAGTTTCTAATTCCATTTTTTCAAAAAAAAAAAAAATAATAACAATAATAATAATATTAAAATAAGAATAATTTATTTTTTTATAAATGTATATTCAATGATTAATGCTGACTAAAAATAATTATATACTTTTAAAAAAAAATTATCTTTTATTTATATTATAAAAATATCAATAAACAAATAATATAAAATAATAGTAAAAAAAATATTTATAAACTTTTAGTATAATGAATAAACTAAAGTATATATTAAATGATGAATATTATTTTAATACTTAATAATAATAATAATAATATAGAAATAATTCTATTTAAATATTTTTTTTTAATTAGTAATTTGTTAAATGTTAAATGATACACTATTGTATTATTATTATTGGTCAAATAAAAAAATTAATAATGTAATATATTAATTATATTAAATATACCCTTAAATATAATTATTAATAAAATAATTTATATAAAAAATAAAAAAAAATAAAAAAATAAAAAATAAATATAATAATGAATTTAAATAAATTATTTAATAATCCAACATCTTTAGCACTAAATAATATAAAAAATATTCAATATTCAATACCAAATAATAATTTAAATATTATTTATCGTAAATTATTTTATTCAACAAGTAATAATAATAATAAAGGTTTATTAGGTTTAGTTTTAAATCAAGATGGTAAAGGTGGCTGTCTTGTTGATATAAGAGTTAATGAACCAATTATCATTAGAAGTGATTATTTTAAAAGATTTACAAAAAGAGTAGCGGCAACTTCATTATTCCTTGGAAATGATATTAATACACAAGCTGAAAATGAAATTTCAAAAAAAACATCAAAAAAAAAGAAATCAAAGGCGGGAAAATGTCAAACAATTGATGTTAAAGGATTATTGAATTGTCCATTATTACCACATCCTGATGCAAATCCAGTTGATGATTCTGAATTTCAATTTCAACTTGTTAAAGATGCATTAAAAAATTGTTCATGGAAACTTAATGATGAATTAGAAATATATCGTTCTGTCATTTCTCAGCATTCTTCAAGAGTTGTAACAGGTGGTTTTATTATGCCAATTCCAGAAAAAGGATCAGTTGAAACCCCCATTGATATAATCAACGCCTTAACAAATTTTTCTGATGAAGACAAAATTTTGCAAGAACAAGGTTTCGGTGAAATTGCATCAATGATAACGCTTTCTTTAAAAGGTAAAAGATCTAAGGCTGTCTCCGTTTTAAGGAAAATGTCGAGATTTGCAAATTTACTTGCGAAACACGTGACTGTATTTAACCCACTATATATTTCAGAAAGTGACTATAAAAAGAAAACTCATAAAAACAAAGTTCCAAAAGAAGATAAAGATAAAATATTATTAAATCAAATATTTATGTTTGATAATGAACATACTGTAGCAGAAGCTTTAGTTAATGTGGGAGATATAGATGACGTTGAAGTTACAATATCCTCATTTATTCGATGGACTTTAAAAGATTAATTATAACATAATTGTTTTAAAAAAAAATAACAATATATTAACAAAAAAAAAATATAAATATTAAAATTATAACTTAATTTATAAATATAACAATTCTTAATAAATAATATAAACATGTATTAAAAAAAAATAAATTTTTATCAGAATCAAAAAGAAATTAAATAAAAATAAAAATAATAAAAATAAAAATAAAAATAAAAATAAATAAATAAATAAATAATAATAATTAGTCTTTTAAAGTAAAATTTTATAATGAGATGCTTTTTAATTTATATAATAACATAATAATAAATCCAAAAACATATGAATTACTTTAAATTAATTTATATTTTATAATCTTCAAAAATTGTTATATTCATTTGAAACCTCACTAAAAGTATAATTATTAAAACCATTATCATTTTGCATATTAGATGATACAATTAAATTATTAATAGTTTTATTTGAGAGTGTGTTGGAATTTTTAAAATTTGTATTTTTATTGTCATTGTTTGATAAAAAAATTTTTATGGTCTACGGTTTTATTAGAAATTTCAATATTTTTATGTATATCATTAATATTATTATATTGATCAGGTATTATATTATTAATAAGAGTGTTCAGATGAAAATTTACGTAAAATTTTAATACATGTAATTAAGAAAGCATTATTTGAATTATTATTTTACTATTTGATGAAGTAGGTTTTGATGATTTTATTTTGACCAATAGCTTTCTAGAAATTTTTGGTTCAATTTTTGAAAAATTTTATTATTTAAATTTTTTTCATTTATATTAAAATGAATTCTTTTTTGCCTTTGTTTTTATCAGGAAAAATATTTATAACATCAAGATCCATTGAGAGTTTTTTATATTTTAAATATGTTTCATTTTTGTTTTTAAGTTTTTAAGTCCAAGAGTGTAATATTAATTTATTTAAATTAAAATATCGTCTCTCCTTAATATTGCATGTTCTGAGACTCTTAATCTATTGACCGACTATTGGTAGAAACACGCGAATGTTAATGAGAAATTATATATTTTATTATTTATTTACTTATATTAAAAGAACTCAGTACATTAATATATTAATGTAAAATTATATTTATAATGAATAGATTTTTTTTTTTATATATATAGTCGCAATTATTGCGAACTTTAATCTTTATCTATTTATTTTTTTTCTAAACTTCATGAATACTTATAATTTTAATAAAAAATAAAAAACACAGAATTATTAAATAAATAAATATTATTTGTCCAATATGAACATAATAATATTTGAAATAATAACGTGAATTAAAAAGTAATAATCAAAAATAAAGTATATAAGTAAATTCAGAAAAAAGTTCATGTACAACGAACCTCACCTCCTTATGGATTAGGGTTTGAATTGTCTATCTGAAAGAAAGTATGGTCTTCTCCTTCAGAGGCATTGGCCCTACTAGACTGTCTTACTGCATTTTCAACGTTGACGCTCCTGGTTAATTTGCGCTTATATTTTCGGAATAGTAACCCTTGCCGAGTACTAGCCTGAGGCATAATTTCTATTAAGAAAGCCGCAGATCGACCAAGAATGGTGTTTTTGAATAGTCACCAGAAATGATTTGGTTCTTAAACAAAATATCTCATTCCTTTTTATAATTTAAATCAATAATTGCATCTCTTCCACCAAGAAGGAAGTTATATAATCGGTTCCACGTCACATATATATTTACACACTTCATTATTCAGAAAATTACTTAAATTAACAGGATTTTCACCAATTGAACTATTCACTACATTATCAGTAACGATATTATAATTTTTACTATCACTAATATTAATATTTCTATTTTCACTATCACTAATTCTACTATTATTAACAATATTATTTCTATTATTAATATTATTAATATTTACTTCGTTACAACTATCAGAATCAGAACTTAGTTATTCATATATGTGATAACAGTGTCTACATTACTACTATATATTGAACAATACTTAGAAATAATATATATATATATATTAGGAAGAGAATACACTTTCAGTGCTATATTAAATAGATTAAAATGTTCAGAAATAATATTAAATTTTTTTTTTCATTAAGATAATGAATAGAAATAAATTTATAATTTATTACATAGATTTATCTTATGATGTCATACGATTTTACATTGATTTATGTATATACATTTATATTATTTTATATTTTTGTATATAAAATATTGTATATATTTTATTATATGAAATATTAAATGATTTATTTTATTAAATATTTATATATATTAACAATTATTATTATTATTATTATTATTATTATAATTATTATTATTATTATTATTATTATTATTATTATTATTATTATTATTATAATTATTATTATTATTATTATTATTATTATAATTATTATTATTATTATTATTATTATTATTATAATTATTATTATTATTATTATTATAATTATTATTATTATTATTATTATTTTTATTTTACACTTTTAATCCCTTTTAAAAACAATCTTTCAACCGACAATAAAAAAATGAATAAAATTTGATTTAATATATACATATACATTATTTTAAATAATTAAACAATTTATCCGTTTATATTGTAATATCTTTAATTATAATTTTTTATAAAAAATTTTTTTTCACAATACAAATTCACCTTTTTAGCCTATAATCTTTTTGGAGAAGCCAATGAAAAGTATTGATTTACGTATACATCAATTAATCATTATGATTAAAGATAAGATCAAAATAACTAATGGAAATAAATTATTATATAAATAATAGATATATTTTAATATAAGGGTAAAATGGAGGGGAGAAAAAATTTTTACAGATATATTATTCCTACTTTTTCATTAATCTTATATTTGAAATTATTATAGAAATAAAAAACCTTCAGGTTTGGATATTAGAATAAAATAATATTATATTTTATTCATATTACATTAATACTATTTATCTGTAAAATTAATGCTTTTTAATAAAATAATTAACTATATATATATATATATATTTTATATATATATTGCTATTGCTATATTGATATAAAAAAAATAAACAAACAAATAAATAAATAATAATAATAATTCAACAAATTATTTATAAAAAAATCCATTTTTTATATTTAAAAAAAAAATATCACAAATAGCAAATAATATATTAAATGTACTATTCATTTTTTTTTATCCTATAAATTTAATGAATGTATTAAGTATATATAATATTAATTTAAAAAAAAAATTAAATATATTGGAATGTAACTACAATATAATAAAATTTTAAAAGTAAATTAGTATAAAAAAAGGAAATCTATAACTTTACCATTCTTTTTTTTTTTTTCCTCAACATTTTTAGTAATACTAATTTTTCTTTAATAAAAATATTAAAAAAAAAAAAAAAAATAAAATTATAAAATTAAAAATAAATATTAAAATATTTATTTTACTCCAGGATTAATAATTAAATAAAATAAAACAAAAAATGGTTAAGAATATTGATATTTCAGTATATTTAGTTACTGACTCTTCTCTTGTTCCAAATGGAAAGACTTTATCACAAGTTGTTGAAGAAGCTATTGAAGGAGGTGTAACTTTTGTTCAACTTCGTGAAAAAAATTGTGAAACTCGCGAATTTATCAGAAAAGCTAAAATAATTAAAAGTATTTGCAAAAAACATAATATTCCATTTGTTATTAATGATAGAATTGACATTGCTTTAGCAGTAGATGCTGATGGTGTTCACCTTGGTCAAAAAGACATGAATATTGAATTAGCTAAAAGTATTTTAGGTCCAAATAAAATTATTGGGATTACTGCTGAAACTAATAATCAAGCTATTGAAGCTGCTAAAGCTGGTGCTGATTATATTGGCAGTTTAGCTATTTACCCAACAAAAACTAAAAAATTTCCTGACAATTTTACTGGTCTTGGCAAAGAAGGTCTCGTTGAATTATTAGATTGCATCTCTGAATATGATACGAAAGTTGTCGCTATTGGAGGTCTTAACTCTTCCAATTTAGGTGAAGTAGTCGAATATTGTAATAAAAATATTAAAAAAGGAAAGAACATCGATGGTGCTGCATTTACTTCTGCTATTATCGCTGCTCCAGATGCCAAAAAAGCCACTAGTGAACTTGCTTCTATTTCAGCTAAAATTGAAAAAATTAATGCCAAAATACTTAATGCTGCAACTCCCGATTATGAAATAATTAAAAAAGTTAGTGAAGACTTATATCGTATTAAAGAAAATTCTCCTTTAATTCATACGATCACAAATTTTGTTATTATGAACGACGCCGCTAATATTACAATTGAAATTGGTGCTAGCCCATGCATGGCTCACGCCGTTGGTGAAGTTGAAGAATTTGCAACTATTGCAGATTGCGTCGTTATAAATATTGGTACATTATCATCAGAATGGAATGATGCTTTCTATTTAGCAGGTAGAGCCGCCGAAAAGGCAGGAACACCTGTAGTACTTGATCCAGTAGCTTCTGGTGCTACAAATTTCCGTTTAAGTACCTGTAATAATCTTTTAAATGCCTTTAAAGTTACTGTATTAAAGGGTAATGCTGGTGAAATATCAGCAATCGCTGGTTATGGCGGAGCCGTATCTAAAGGTGTTGATAGTACTGGTACTGTTGATAAACCATATGAACTTGTTTCAAAATTAGCAAAAGAATTAAATACTTGTGTTTGTATGACAGGAGCAGTTGATTATATCAGTGACGGTAAAAAAACTATTTCACTTCATAATGGTGATAAAATGTTAGAAAAAATTACTGGCTCTGGTTGTACTGTCAGTAATTTAGTTGGTAAGTTTTAAATTTTTCATTATTTTATAATTAAATTACATAAATATATAAAATAAAATAAAATATAGAATATAAAATATATAATATATAACATAAAAATAGCAAATTATAAACAATGAAAAGAAATAAAAAATATATATATATATAATAAATATTTTTAACGACAACAAAGACAATAAGTTAATAATTAAATTAATCAATATTGAAAATATAAAATTTGTTAATTAATTTGTTTATTATTAATTTGTCGTTTTTTTTTTTTTTTTTTTTTTTTTTTTATTTTTATTTATGACATTATTCTATAAATAATACCAATTTTCAGTAAATAATATAAATAACTTCTGTTAATTCATATTGAAATTTAATTTGAAAATTATTTATTATTTTAATTCTTAATTTATTTTATTTTACTTTTATTATTGGTAAAATCTAAACATAATTAATTTTCAAATATTCCTTAATTTTACAATTCATAAAATAATTTAAGAAAAAATTAGATCTTTATATATAAATAATATTTGCCATAAAAAATAAAGGCCATAAAAAAGCCATAAAAATAAAAACCATAAAAAATGAAAATTTTTTCAAAAAAAATTATTATATATTACAAATATGAACTATAATAATTAATAAAATATTTAAATCTATTTAATAATAAACATAATATAGGTTGTTTTGCTGCTATTGAAAAAGATCCAGTTATTGCTGCCATTGGTGGTGTTTTATCAATGAGTATTGCTGCTGAATTAGCTTTGAAACAAACTTCTATTCGTGGACCAAGAACCTTCTTTGCTGCTTTGCATGATGAAATTTACTTATTAACTGCTGAAAAATTCCAAAGATATGCAAAAATAAATATTGAATCATGGGAATAAAACACAAAAACATTAAAATATGTATATCAAAAAAAAAAAAAAAAAAAAAAAGATTGTGTTATATAATAAATATATTTATATTTTACGAAAAATCATAAATATAAATATAATAAATTAGATGATAATAATAATCAATACATTACAAAGTAAAAATTTCAATAAATCAAAACACAAAAAAAAAAAAAATTATTTAAAATATTTAGATGAAATTTAAATAAGTAGAATCTATAAATAACTATATAATAATATATTTATTTGATAAAATTTTAAAGCTAACAAACATAAATATATATTATTCTATATAGTTTTCATCAATTTCTATATATTTAATTTATTATTAATATTTATAACATGTTATTTAAGTCGACTAAATATAAAACAATAAAATATATAAAAAAAATGAGTAATAAATAAATAAAATAAATAATTTGAAATAAAAGTATTGTCTTATTTTATATTAATACATTATTTTATATCTAATCTCTAATTTTGCTTGATACATGCATAATACATGGATCATAGTAACAACGTATTTAAAATGAAGTTTTTGAATGTAGTATGTTTCAGAAGGGGAGTGTGCATTTCGAAAATTTTTATTACAAAAATTTGTATTTTGTTGTATGGCTTAAATATTTTTAATTTTAAGCCACTTAATTTTATTAAAAATTTAATGAATAATAATTAATTAATTAAATAAATAAAATTACAATTTTCAAAAAATTTCAAACACGTAATCTTACGTGGGGCGTATATCTATTTGTATCATAATTTTGTGGCTTTTTTCTACAATTTTTAAAAAGCCATATATTCACAATATGGCGTGAATAATAAATGTGGTGATATTTTATGACGAAAATTTACAAATTTATGTAATAATTTTCGAAATGACACACCCCCGTTTCAGAAAAGTGTATTTTGAAAATGAGGCGTTTAAATTTTGAACTAATTTTAATACATAAATAAATAATTAATTAATTATAATAATAATAAATATAAATGAATTAATAATGAAATTTTAAATACTATAGACATTTTTCTATGTAGCTTTCATATGGGGAGAGGAGTGTGCATTTTGTAATATGGCGTATACCTTTTTTTAATTAAAGCTATACATTTTTAAGATATTCTATATAATCATAAATAAATAATTATTATTTTAAAAGAAATAATAATATATTTTTTCAATTAAATATTATTAAATAACTATTTCAAAAGAAATAATATATTCTATTAAAAAAGAATTTTAAAAAATTATTTTTATAATTGAATATTAATAGATTATAAAAAAAAGAATATTTATTATTTTTTAATTATTATTCATTAATTATTAAAAATCAAGCCATGTATAAAAATACGCCACATTGCGAACCGTACAAGATTCCGTTCATATTGTTGTATTTTAACCCCATAAATTTTTAATATAATTTTTGATATTTTTAATACAATTATAAATAAATAAATAAATAAATTATAATCAGATTCAGAGATAAATAATATTGTGTTAATTATAAAAAAAGTTTAAAGTTTCTAAATAACTTCATAACAAAAGACTGAATAATAATTATTAATTTATTTATAATAAATAATAAAATTTAAATAATAAAAATAAATAATAATAATTAAATATAAATAAAAAATAATTAAATATAAATTATATAATTATATTAATGTTTTATTTTCTAGTATATAGAAAATAAAGTATTTTCTTAAAAACACTAATTTATTCATAAAAAATAATAAATAACAAAGAAAAAAATTTTTCCTTTTTTAAAAAATTATAAAATATTTAAGATAACCATAGCTTTTGAAATTAAATATATTTATTTAAATATTTAATTAGGGATAGTGCATTTCGGAACCGCACGTGAATAAATATAAGCCACATTATAAGATGGCGTATTACATATAAATTTTTATATAAATTGTATTTATATATATAACATATGGCTTGTACATTTATACATTTATATCAATACAATACGTGTCAATAAATGCATTGACACTTATTTCATATATTTCACATTTACATTCTTTATTTATTTATTTATTTATTTATTTATTTATTTATTTATTTATACATTTATTTTTTTACGTATAATTGTATTAAAAATTTTTATGGCGTTAACAAAAAATTTTACAAGCCATTAAAAATTAATGGCGTATTGAAAATTTGTATTATAAAAATTGGCGAAATGCACCTCATTCTATAAAATGTACAAAAAAATATATATTAAATAATATATAAAAAAATTTTTTTTATCATAAAAGTTTTATTTATGTAGACTTATAATTGAGATTTTGAATTTTTAAAATGATACTCCTATAATACATATATTATTTAAAGATAAATAATGAATATTTAAAATTTTATATTAATTACTTATTTACTTAAAAAAAAAAAAAAAAAAAAAAAAAGGTAAATTAACAATAATTTATTTGAAGGATATATAATGATTAATTTTTAAGTGTTATCAGTATTATATATATTTTACAGCAAATGATATATTTAACTATAAGATTAAAAAATGGAAGATACAATTATAAAAAAAAAAAAATCTCTTTATTATTTTTTATTAATCTAAACGCCATTATAAAATAATATTGGAAATTTTAATAATTAAAAACTATAACAAAGTTATATAATATATCATGACAATTTCATTAAATTTAATATATTTTAATATAATTAACTCAATTAAGGAAAATAATTTATTAAAAATTAAAGATATTGTTGAAAAGCATAATGTATCAATAGATAGTCTTGAAGAAGGTGAAAAAAAGCCTTTAATTTATGCATTGCAAAATAGTAATGAAAGTGAAATTTGTATTGAACAAGAAAAAATTATTAAGTATCTTATAGACCAAACTAAAAATTTAAATTTTGAAGTTGGTCAGGATGGTGAAACACCCTTATTCATTGCTCTCAAAAATAAAAGTTATAGAATAGCAAAGTATATGTTGAAAAATGAATATCCTGGAAAAGATTCAAAAAGAGTTAATATAAATTATAAAAATAGATATGGAGAAAATATTATATTCTATCTTTTTAAAAAAAAAGCTATGACGTCCACAACTTTAAATCTGATGATATCAAAAGGTATAAATATCAATACAAGAGATAAAAATGGAAAAACTGCATTAATTTATGCTTTGGAAAGTCATGAATATCAGTACGTTATGAAAATTATCAAACATTATGTTTTCTCCCCTTCATCTATTTTAAAAATGATTATATTTTCTAAAAATAAAACACCATTAACTTCAAAGCAAATAGAGGAATTTTTAATCTATGAATATCAACAAATTAAATTGGATTATGACGAAGACTATATAAATTCAAATTCAAACATTCTCAAGAAAGGAAGAACTACAGCTTTACTAACAGCTTGTAATTTTTATAATATTAAAGCAGTAGAACTTTTTATAAAATGCCGTGCCAATATTGAAGTTAAAAATACATTTGGTCAAACACCACTATTTTATTTTTATACCAATGGTTATAAATCTATTATAAAAACTTTAATTAAATATGGTGCAAATATTAATGAAACAGATAACTTTAATAAAACACCTTTATTTAAAGCATGTGAAAGTTGTCAAGCTCAAATAGTAGAATTATATCTAAAAGAAGGTGCCAATCCAAATATTTACGCATACATTAATAATCAAGTTTACACTCCATTACAAATTGCTGTAGAACGTAATTATTCAAGTATAGTTGATCTTCTATTAAAATATAAATCAAATCCAAATACTCATATTAAATATGGTAGAGAACAAGAAGATTCAACATTATTAATTATTGCTACACGAAATGGAAATAGCAAAATTGTTCGTTCTTTATTAACATATGATGCTCATATAGATGATGTGGACTATCATTTAAAATCTGGCCTCATGTATGCCAGAGAATTGAATAATATAGAAATAATAAATATATATATGGAATTTGAACAAAAACGATATAAATATAAAACATTGAAATCATCTTCAGAAATGAATAACGAAAAAAAAATAAATACAGAAATTATTATTGAAGAAGAATTGAAAAAAAGAGAGCAAGAAAAGAAAGAAGAACGAAAACAACATGAAATTCAACATAAAAAGGATTTAGAATTCACATATAAATGTATTCAAGATCATAATGTTATGCTCTATTTTTATTCACCTTGGTTTACTTCAAAAGCATCAAAGACAGTTTATGTTCATTATAAAATTGGTAATAATCGATGGACCCCACTTCCAGGTATACCTATGTATTTTTCCAATGAATATTCTTGTTATTACATAAAAATTCCATTATGGATTAGTACAACTATTGAACTATGTTTCACTGACGGTATAATCCTCTGGGATAATAATAATGAGCATAATTATCGTTTTACCCCAGGATGTTATACCATTAAAAACTATACTGTAATCGAAGGAAAACCTACCCAAAAAAAATGATAATAATTAATAAATAAATAAATAAATAACATTAAATAAAGTTGTAAAACTTTTTTTTTATTTTTATTTTTATTTTTGAAGTACTCGCATAATTAAAATATTATTTAAAATAATAATAATAATAATAATAATGATAATGATAATGATAATAATAATTAAATTATCTTAATACTATTGAATAGTATTATTAGTTTTTTTTTTTTTTTTTTTTTTTTTTAAATAAAAAAAAAAATAAAAACAATATTAGTAAATTAATATATAGTAAATATTTATAGCGATACAATTTATTACATCAAAGCAAATAATAAAAATATTATTAAAAAACAAAAAACAAAAAACAAAAAAAAAGATGGTAGAAATTATTTCTTTATATCCTTTTATTTATTAATTTATATATTTATTTACTTTTATATATTCATTTACTTATTATATTTATTTATTAATTATTAATTTATTTAGTAATTTAATTTAATAATTAAAAATTATATCTTATATATAATTTGTAATTATCAAAATTATTTCATATATATATTATATATATATTTAAAAAAAAAAAAAAAAAAAAAATACATATATATAAATTTTAAAATTAAAAGTGAAATATCAAAAAAAAAATTAAAAATAAAAATAAAATGAAAAAAATTTATTTATTTATTTATTTATTTATTTATTTTAAAATTTCGTTTTTAATTAATTTTTTTTTTATTACAAAATATTAAATTATGTCTTATTGTAATAAATATTTTATTCTAATAAATTTTAATTTCTTTAGTCTATTCCATAAATAAGATGTAATGAAATTAATAAAGGACTTATTTTTTTTTAAAGATCGAAAAATAATGAGTATAGAGGCAATAGGACCTCTACCGTACTCTTCCCTTTTACCTCTTGTCCTTAAAAAGCGTATTCAAGAGAATGTAATTTATATTGTTAAATTTTATTATTTTATTTTTTTCTTTAATATTTCTTATTTAAATAAATTTCACTATTTATTATATTTATTATTTTATTATTATTTTTTTTATTATATTGAAATTATAAAAATTAGTGATAAAAATTAAAAAAACTTACGAGAAAAAAATTATATATTTCAATAGCAGAACTTTTTCACTCAGTAGTATTATAATTGTTAGCATCAATGCTAGATGGTATATAAGACTTAGTCATCTTTAGTATAAGTTAAGACCATCATAAATATATTCATCTATAAAAAATCACTCTCAGTTAAAACACCAATATATATGAAAATGCATTTTTCCAAAATCAAATTTCTTAATAGAAAATTTTATTCCATAACTTAGACCTTAAAAAAATTATATAGTAATTATATATTAAGAATTTGATTTTATAATATTTTAATTTATTCTATACAATATGAAATATTTTTTTTATTATTATAATTTATTATATGGTATTAGTAATTTATTTCATAGATTAGGAATTAATTTTATTAATTAAAATTTAATTATAAATGAATAAAATCAAAGTGATAAAAAAAAAATATTCATGTAATTAATGTTAAGAGTAAGGAATTTAAAGTTCATAAAAATGTCAATTTTATTAATATTTTTTATAATAAAAAATTATTAATTATTCTAAATATAATGCTTTTTTGTTAATACATTGTAGCTTATACATTATTTATATTACAATATGTTTTAGAACATTTGAAGCCTATTTTTCATACATTTCACATTATCTAACAATTAATAAATGAATAAATAAAAATTAAAGATGGCAATAATTGCGGCCGTTAAAAAAAAAAAAAAAAAAAAAACATGAATGTTTTTTTTGGGAAAAAAAGGTTTTTTAACTCTTTCCTTTTTTGTTGATAATAATTTTATATGAATTAAGATTATTATTCAAATTTAAATCAGAATTTTTTTTATTGAAATATTATTAATTACTATCATAAATTGTATTTATTAAATTTTAATAATATAGTAATTTTTTTATTTAATTACTATTATTTAATAATTTATTATATACAATAAAAGTTTAAATATTATTAATTTTTAAAATTATAATATTAAATTTTATAGAATTAAAATTGTTAAATATTAGCAATGTTATATGAACATTATGCATAACATATCTAATATGCCACACAAGCCTCATTAATTATAACCTTATTTTGTATATAGTTATTTTATAGTTTAATTAAAAATTAAATTATTTTTTTTCTTGTTGATTTTATAATAATAAAGATATATGTATTTTTCTAAATAAATAAATAAATAAAAATATATAATAAATATATATTAAAACACTTGGTGTAATACTTGTTCTTGTTCTCTGAATCCACAATCTTGAACAAAAATAAACTTAATAGAAAAAAATATTATAGCTTTATAAAAACACAACAATACAAAATAAATGCTTTAATAAATTTTTATGTTAATTATAATAACGATTAAAGTTTTTTGTAGATTTGCTTAAAATTAAAGATTATAAAATTTAGTTATAGATTTTATATTCGTTTTTTTTTTTTTTTTTTTTTTTTTTTTTTTTTTTTTTTTTTAACAATGGTTAAAAAATTAATTGTAAAACTATTTTGTAATTATATTTTATTTTTAATTTTTTAATATAAATTTCATTCTACAATAAAACTTTTTAGTACAAAATGAAATAATAAAAAAAATAAAAAAATAAAAACTGTTATTAAATATAAAATAATACCAAGTTGAAAATTAAAAAAAGAATCTTTACTTAAATGTTGTACTTTTGTTTAATTCGTATTTAATTATTATTTATTTTTTAAAATAATTATTTTATTAAAATATCATTTGTTTACTAAAAAATAATTAAAAATAAAATAATAAATATAAAGTGTTACGATTATTATACAATAATTTTAATGTAATTAATAATATTTTCCTTTTTTTTTTTTTTTTAAAAAAATATTTAGAATAATTTTAACCTCTTTTCAATAGTTCGTTTTTTCATGATTAAAATTATATGAGAAATAGAAAAATTAACAATTATTTCTATTATGAGAGTATATTTTTTTTTTTACTTAATTATAAAAAAAATTATAAATTAATTATATATATTTTTAATGCTTCATTTATTAATTATGTAGTAAATAACAGAGAATTTTAATATAAACTAAATTTTAATTTTTAAAAATAAAATTAAATATATTAAAATAAAATATTAACTATTTATTATGTTTATCTAAAAATAAAAAAAAAAAAAAAAAAGAAATAATAAACAGTTTATAAACGTGTTGTGAATAAATTATGATTAAATAATTAAAATATAATTAATAATAATATTGTTTATGATGATATTTCAAATAATATCTTTTTTAAAACATGTACATATAAATATATATATATTTTTCTTGAAATAATTTACATTGATAACTTAAAAAAATATAAAAAGTTATAATTTTTTTTATTAAAATATATATTTTTTATTAATATATGTATATTCATTAGTAATAATTTTATTATCTATTAATTATATTATATATACTTTGAGAGAATCATGTATAATATAATATAATATAATATAATATAATATAATATAATATAATATAATATAATATAATATAATATAATATAATATAATATAATATAATATAATATAATATAATATAATATAATATAATATAATATAATATAATATAATATAATATAATATAATATAATATAATATAATATAATATAATATAATATAATATAATATAATATAATATAGAATAAAATGAATATTATTGTTAAATATATGTAAATTATAAAATAAATAAAAAATTTTAAAATATATCGAATCCCTAAAAAAAAATTGTATATATATTTGGAGTATATTTTAAAAAATTATTTAAATAAAAAAAAATTGTATAATAAAAAAAAAATTGTATATATAATTGGAGTATATTTTAAAAAATTATTATTTAAATATAAGTTATATTTTATATACAAATATATTATATTGTTATAATGATATATTTAATTAAAATAATTATATTTATTAATATATGAAGTTTATTTTTATTTTGTTTTATTTTATTTTTTTTTTTAATATTTCTGTTATACCACTAATATGAAAGTAATATATTAAAATTATTATTATCAATTAATTTAATAATTATTTATAAGTTTATCCTGCTATAAAATAACTACAATAATAGAGTTTTTAAAAATTACTTTTATAATTTATCTTCATATCTTTTTCTTCATTTTTAGGTTATTTTATGAAGAATCAATTTTTATATAACATATATAAAAAAGAGAAAATAATTAAAATCATATTAAATATATTGGATTTTAAAAAATAATAACAATAACAATTAAATAAACTTTAATGAAACTTTGATGAAATATATACTAATAATTTCTCAATAAATTAATTTTAAAACAAATACATCATAAGCTTTTTGAATAAATAAAAACGGAAAAAAAAAGAACAAATAATCAAATTAGTATAAAAGAAAAATTTATTTTATTCTTTTAATATTTCAATTATATTTACTTTAGGACAGTAAGAAATATTAAAAAAGATAATAATATAATTGAAATAATTATTAGTTAATTTAAAAATTACATTATATTATTAAGTGAAGGTCATTAAGAGTATTACTTTAATTTTTATTGATATATATATTAGTAATTATAAATAGAATGAAAGTATTATAATAATAAAATATATTATAATTATTATTGTTATTTCTATTTCGTAGAGAAAAAACTTTATTTTATAATAAATAGTATTATAAAATAAAGTTGTTTAAATTTAATTTCTTAAAAACATAAACTAATATATATATTTTTTTACTTTGAAGGATAAAGTATTATAATCATCATATTCAAAGAAAATAAATCATTTGTATTATTTTTTTAAAAAAACAAGAAAAAAGACTATATTCAGATATATTAAATAATTAATATTATATTTGTTTTGTTGCCATTGAGAATTATTCTTTATTTATGAATATTATTATTTTATTAAGATTATCTATTAATATCTATTTTTTAATATTATATTTTATAGTGTTTATTTAATTATTTATTTAATATAATAAAATATAATTAATATTGAATCTATTTAATACTTAATTAAATAAAAATACAATTAATCAATTAACCCAAAGAATAGAATAATATAAGACTAGCAAAATGAGATTTAAATTCAGACTTTTATTCCTATTTGCAGGAATATCACTTTTTGTATTTCTAATGTATGATTTAAGACGTGGCGTGAAACAGATGGAAATTGATGAATCTATAGGGAATACTGATGGTAAAAAGAAAGTGGTAGATACAAATTTAAATGAAGATAATCTTGATTTTAATGAAAATAATAGTATCGATGATTCAAATGATGCTAATCCTAATGTTGTTGATTCAGATGTCATTCATCCAAATACAGGTACAAAAGAAAATGAGG
>JACVTC010000041.1:175000-200000 GCA_016946835.1 Neocallimastix lanati (nom. inval.) | reverse complement strand
AACATTTTTCCATTAATATAAAATATAATAATAATTAATAATAATAATAAAAAATATCAAAATAATTTTTATTTTATTATATATATATTTTTTTTTTTAAATTTTATTAAAATAATTTAAATGTATATATTTATTTACATATTTAATAATTTATAAATTTTTATATAACTTTTTTTATTAATTCGAAAGATACATAAAAATACATATATTTAATTATTTGAAGTCTTTTACTTTTTTTGTTATTTATATATAAATTCAATTTATATTGGTATAAATTAATTATGTTATTTAATTTTTTTTTTTTTTTTTTTTTTTTTTTTTTTTTTTTTTTATTTTATTTTATTTTATTTTCTTATGGTATCTTATTCAAAATTGAAATTGAATATGTTATTATTTTCTCATAAAAAAATAAAAAAAAAAAAAAAAAAAGAAACATTAAAAATATATATTTTATTTTTAACTTTAAAACTTTTTAAATGATATTTTAAGATGATAAAAGAAAAAACTTTTTTTATTAAAATTTTAATCTCTTTTCTCTTTCTTTTCTTCTATATTCTTTTGTAAGTCTTATTTTTATTTCTTCTTCATCTGGTATACTATATGGAAATTCGTCACTGATATCTTTATTAATTATGGGTTCAGCATTATCAAAAATGGCTTCTTTATAACTTTCTCCTTCTTTAAAGTTATTTGTTATATCATCTTCATCATCGCCATACTTAAAAAGTTCTTTAATATATTCCATTTGATTTTCATTAATACCTCTTTCCATTAAATGATCAGAGGCTTTTTCTTTACGTAGTATAAACATGGAACCTGTAAAGACTAGAACAAAAACAACACTAACCGCTAATCTTATTCTATTTCTCATTTTAAATGAATTTTTTAATTATTTTATTCACCTTATTATTTTATTGACTTTTATTAGCTATGATGAATTATTATTATTATTAAAACTTTTGTTTGTTTTAGATAAATTTTATAACTCTTTTCTAAAAATCAAGTTTACTCAATATTCAATGTAATAACCAGCTCAAATTTATTAATATGTCAATAATTTTTTATAAGAATATTGTTGGTATTTTTTTTTTTTTTTTTAAATATTTTATTTAAGTAAAAAAAAAAAAAAAAAAAAAAAAAAAAACAATTACATTTAAAATTTTATATATACAAGTATACAAATATAATACAAATAAAATCACTTTATGTTTTTTTTTTTTTTAAAAAAAAAATAATATCTTCTCTATTTAACTTTTTATTTTACTTTAATGATTTAATTTTTTTTGAAAACTTGTAATTTAAAATCAACTATAGAAAAATTTGTATTATTATATTTTATTTTTTATTATGTTAAATATATATAGTGAAGAATATTAATACTTCTATAATTGAAAAAAAAAATGAAGAAATTATATTTATTTTATTCTTATATTATTTAAATTTATTTTATTCTTTTATTATTTTTTTCAGACTTTTTTACATTTTTATTTTTGCTATTTTTTTTTAAAAGTTTTATTTTAAAGAAAAAACTTTTAGGTGATTTTGTTTTCTTTAAAATATATTTATATATATATATATTTAATTAATATAATTAAAAAGGTACAATGTTAAAATAAATCAATAAAAAAAAAAAAGATAAATATTATTATAATATATAAAAATTATCATAAGAGTGTAGTATGATAGATAAATTTATTTAAAAATATACAAAAAAAGAAATTTATAAATAAAAATTAATATACTTTACAAAAGTATGAAAAACATTGGTAATTTTATATAAATTAAATTAATTTGTTTTAATTTAGAAACGTTTATTAAAAAATTTAACTTAAAATAATTTTTTTTGTGGTTAATTCTATTGAAACATTTGCAAAAAAAAAAAAAAAAAAAAAAAAAAAAAAAAAAAAATTAGAAATTTGATATAAATATGAAAACTTTAATTTTTTACAAACTTATAAGTAAATAAAAATATAAAATACTATGCTATTTAATTATTAATAATAATAATTAAAACTAATATATATAAAAATATTTATAAAAAATAATAAATATTAATAAGCCATTATATAATCATTTCATATTTCATATGATATTTAAGAATAGGAGGTTAATTATGTGATTTTTGGTTTTTTCTGTAATTAATAGTTTTAAATCACATTTTTCTTTTTTTTTTTTTTTTTTAATCTATTTTAGTATTTTTAATTTATGAAATTGTTAATTAGGAAATGAAATTTTAAACATAATTTAATATTAATATTTAAAACTACATAAATAAATAAATAAATAAATAATAAATAAATAAATGAACAAAAAATAAATTTAGAATTAATTTATATTATTATTTCAATTATTTTGGACTATTAATATTTTAGTATTTTAAATTAATAACATTAATTAAAAACATAAATTAAATAATATATTTTTTTAATAAATTCCGAATCATTTTATTTTTTAAATAAAATAATATATAAAAAATAAATAAATAAATAATAATATTAATAAATATATATATAATAATAATATATATTAACCTTTTTATTATATTCAATTTAACCAAATATTTGTAATACTTTGAAAAGTTTATTAATAATAAATAGTTCTTTTTTTTTTTTTTTTTTTTTTTTTTTTTTTTTTTTTTTTTTTTTTTATTCTATATTTATATTTATATTTGCCTTAATCTTTCCAGTTTTTATCCTGGTGATTAATAATCGGGGCTAACACATATGAAGTTTCTGAATTTTCCCTAAAATTACCATCTGAATTTATATGGGGCAATTTTCATCTTTCAAAGTTTTTTTTTTTTTTTTTATAAATGAAGTTGATATTCCCTTGTCATGATAAGAATTCCTGTTTCTAGATTATATAATTGTTAGCATAGAAAGAAAGTACTTGATCTGTGAGAGGATTAGTATAGTTGTTCGAACCTCGATGATGGTTCAAGGGATTATTGAAGAGAAGCCAGTCAATCAAAAAAAAAAAAATATTTGCTTTAATAATTATATAAAATAAATAAATATATATTTCATTGAAAAAATGATATCTTATTAAATAACAAAATAAAAATTATAATTTATTATTACAATTATGGTTGCTATCAAAAATTCATTATGAATTTATGAGATTTTATTTGGTCTTTGAACAGCGATAACTGTATTTGAAATAAATATATATAAATATTTTTTTAATATATATATTTAATTTAATAATCATACAATAGTCATACAAATAAATGAAGAGATAAAATAGAATAACATGCATATTTTTAATTTCATATTTTGCATAATTTTATGTATATACTCTATAATATATTCAATATAATATATTCAATGTAATGTATTTATAATGTATTAATAAAGATAATTATTTAAAAAAAAAAAAAAAAAAAAAAAAACTTTTGATTTTTTGATAATAAAAAAAAAAAAGAAACATTTATGAAATTATTATTGAATAATATATGTATATATATTATTTATTATTCTTAAATGAGAAATATATTTAAATACTGTTTATTAAAAAAAATTAAAAAAAAGATATTTCATTAAATAGCAAAGTAATAATTATAAGTGATAATAATATATTAAACAATTAAGGTTGTTCTTAAAATTCGTTATGAATGAACAATCTATGAAATTTAATTTGAATTTTGTGAATAACAGTCATAGGTAATAGTAATTAAAATAATTTATATATATAAATATATTTTTAAGATTATATTTAATAATTACATAAATAAAATGATAACTATACATATCTTTCACTTTAAATTTTTATGGAATTTTATGTATAGACAATATAAATATATAATGATAATTATTTTTTTTTTAAAGTAAAAAAAAAAAAAAATTTACAAAATCATATCTTAAAAAAATATATATATTAATGTTATATATATTAATATACGGTTCATTTAATTGATAGTTTATTGTATGATATTAAATACTTATGATGGATGAATAACCTATGGAATAAAGTTTCTATAATAATAATTGATTGTAAACTTAAAATGGCGAAATACTGTATAAAGTTAATAAAACAAGAATTATCGATCGATAAATACTACGTTTTTTATTAATCCAAAAAAAAAAAAAAAAAAAAAAAAAAAAAAAAAAAAAAAAGATTATGGATTTCAAATAAAAAATGAATGAATAAATAAATAAATAAATATATATAATATATGATTAATTAATTTATGGATTGTCCTAGTCTTAACTATTTTTTTTTTTTTTTTGGTATTAAATTTTATCAATAATTAATAGAATTCAGATCAAAATTCATTATTATATAATATATTTTAAATTATTTAAATACATTTATTATGTACTATCACTGCATTACAAATAGTAATTTTTTAAAAATAAAATCTTTTTAAATAAAAATTCTTTTTAATAAACTTTTAAAAAAAAATTGTTATCATATATATAATAATAAATAATTATTTATCATTTAGGAAAGAAGATTTATTTCTGAATGACATACCATTTTTTATTTACGGAAACAATTTAAAAATAATATAATTAATAATTTTATAATTAAAATTATTCTTTTATGTTAACATATTATATATTATCATTTATAATTTAATTATTTCATTAATAATAAATGAAAATACAAATTTTATTAAGAAAATTGGGGAATTATTATTTTATAGGCTCTTTAATTAAATTAATAATAATAATAATAATAATAATAATAATAATAATAATAATAATAATAATAATAATAATAATAATAATAATAATAATAATAATAATAATAATAATAATAATAATAATAATAATAATAATAATAATAATAATAATAATAATAATAATAATAATAATAATAATAATAATAATAATAATAATAATAATAATAATAATAATAATAATAATAATAATAATAATAATAATAATAATAATAATAATAATAATAATAATAATAATAATAATAATAATAATAATAATAATAATAATAATAATAATAATAATAATAATAATAATAATAATAATAATAATAATAATAATAATAATAATAATAATAATAATAATAATAATAATAATAATAATAATAATAATAATAATAATAATAATAATAATAATAATAATAATAATAATAATAATAATAATAATAATAAGTTTTATATTTATATGATTATTATGTCTTTCTCGTTTTATCCTGGTGATTGTTATTCTTGATCAAAGATAAGATTTCTAGGTCAACCCCATGACTACCTCCTGAATTTATGTGGGGAGATTTTCATCCTCCCCCTCCTTGAGCATTTTTCTCTATAGATAGAGTAGATGCTTCCTCACCATGGTATGTATTTTTGTTGCTAGACTATATAATTGCTAGTGCGGAGAGCACTTGATCTATGAGTGGATTAGTGTAATCGTTTCTTCCTCGATGATGTTTCAAGAGATCACTGAAAAGAAGCCCGTCATATAAATGTGGCGTATAGGGAATGCCTCTCAAGAGAGAGATCTGCGTAGACGCTGAAACAGTATGACTAATAATCTAATGAGAGTCTGATATATTTAAAGGAGAAACTGCAGGACATATTGTCCTCTCCTCTCATTATTTCCAGTTTACAAACAAAAAAAATATGATTATTACTGATTTATAAAATTGTAAAATTTAAAAAAACATATAAAAGAATGTTTATTAATATACATTAATATTATTATTATTACTAATATATTATTTTTTTTTTTATTTGACTGCAAAATTATATTAAAATTATATATATATATATATATATAATTTAAAAATAAATAAAAGGTTTCATTCTTTTATATTTCAGAAGACGTTTCAAAAAAAGGATTCGTAACAAAAACAAGATCGTTCCATTTTATTAAAAATTTTAATTACCTATAATTAAAAATTAAAAAATAAATATTTAAACATTAACATTTCCAATTTATATCAATCATTTATATTAAAATTAAATCATTATAAAATATAATAAAATAAATATAGCCTTTAATTACATAAAATTAAATATTTTGGTAAAAAAAAAACAGTCATATGTCATATATTAAAAAAAAAAGTACCAATGTATGAAATCACGTGTAATTTTGAGAGTAACATATATATATATATATATTTTTTTTTTTGTATTTTCATTTATTATCGAGGGCACATTGTCACATTTCGACGTTTAAAACATGTTTGTTTTATCATTATTATTAATATATTTGATATATTTATTACTGTATATTACATTATTATATAATATTTAAATATTTATAATACTTTAAATTCTGGTATTATTAATTAGAGTAAAAAACAGAAAAATAAAATTTATAGTAAAATTTAAAATTTAATTAAATATGAATAGAAATGTTAATACATGATAATATATTTATAAATACAACTCAAAACCAAAAAAAAATAATAATGAAAAAAAAAAAAAAAATAAAAATAAGAAATAAAATAAAAATATTAGTTAATATATTATAAGCATGTTGAAATTGGAATTATTTAAAAGAACAACTATTAATAATTTTTTTTTGTTAATTATTTAATATATATAAATTTAGATTAATTAAAAAATAATTATAAATAATTAAAACTGTTAAATAATTTTATAATGGAATAAATTATATTAGTTGTATTTTTATTTGAATTTTTTATATTGTTAATTGGTGGTATGTTATACAATAATTATAAAATTTTACCAATTTTTATTGTGATTAATAATTATAATGTATCATGATACATTGTACATTAAAGCTATTAATGATTAATGACAATAAAACATATAGTTCAACTAATGAATATATATTTTTACGAATATTTCAGTTATAATAATGGTATTAAAATTATAAATTAAAAAAAAAAAATAATAGTTATAAATATGTATAATTATAGATAGATTAGAAGTGAGGATGACTTATAATAATATTTAAAAAAAAAAATATTTAAATTATGACTAACATTTATTCATAACATTTCATTGAATTTTATTTAGTGATTATTTCAGTATACTATTTATTTTTCAGATTTATTTATGATTGATGCAATTTTTTTTTTTAGAATAATTTTAATAATTATTAATAATTATATATATATATATATAATTTTAAGATTTTAATAAATTAAAAACCATTATATATATAAAATTTGTATTTTTAATATGATAATTGAGATAATACATTATTTAAAATTATAAATTTAATAAGATCATAGCAAATATTTAATTATACTAATTATAATTTTAATTAATTGTTTAATAAATTTTTATATTATAAATATATATAAAAATTAAAGAATATTAATAATCTTTGGCCGTCACAAATAATTCTAAATATATTATTTGTATTTTTTATACTATCATAATTATTTTTTTTAAACAAATAAACAAAAAAAAAATTAAGAGGGAGCATTTATATATTATTATTATTCGTTATCTTTTAATTTAAAATTTGTTAATATAAATAGTTATATTTAATATGAACAAATATGTAAATAATTTCATAATTTATCAAACATTATATTCAATATTAATATATTTATGAATAATACAATAATATATAATAATATGTAATTTAATTTTCATATTATTTTATTGCTTTTTTTTTTTATTAGTTTATTTAAATATATAATTTATATATGTATTTTATTTTTATTTTTTTTTTGTTCGAATATATAATATATATATAAATTTACTTTATTTGTGATACTATTTTATTGTATATTTAACTTTAACTCTTTGTAATAGTAATTTTTAATCAATAAAAAAAAAATCTAAATAAGTAATATGATTTTTTTATAATAAAAATAATATGGTATACATATAAACATTTTTTTTTATATTTTATAGGATGTTTCGGAATATTGAATCATTCTGATAAATTATCATAATAATTTAAACCATTTGATATTATTTATTGAGATTAATTAATATAAACTATAATATATATAAATTTTATATATAATTTGATACAGATAAAGAAAAATTGTATTTTATTATCATTATTCATATAATAAACTTTTTATGTAAATATTAAAATATTTAAAAAAAAAAAAAATTAAAAATTAAAAAAAAAAAGTTTATTATATGAATAAATTTAAACTATGTTTTTATAAGGTAAATAAAAAATACAATATCGAGGTAAATATATATGGAATTATTTTTCATTCGAAAAAATAGAATAGAATATATGAATATATGTTACTATCATTTTATTATGTATTTCTAGTTCTTAAATATACTTATAAATTATTTTATTTTGATAAAGTTATAACATTTTAAACATTGATATTTATTATTATATTACATTATGTTTAAAGTATTTTTATATAAATACTGAAAATATTTATTTAATGGACATAATTTATATATAATTATATATCTATATTTAGTATAATTAAAATTTATATATATATATATATTTTTAAAAATATATTACTTTTAGTATATTATTATGAACATTAGTCAAAACAGTATAATAAAATTTATATTTAAAAGTAATAAATAAACTATAATATTATATCCTGGTAATATTAATATTCAAATTATTATTATTTTGAGCATTATTTTTTTTATACTTAAATAAATAAATAATAAATAAATAAATAATAATTAATTAAGTGCTAGTTGAATCATAAAGATTAGTGATAAAAAGAGGAATAATTATTATTTTTTTTTAAGTAGTAAATAACCAATAATTGTAGCAAGATTTAGAGATACGTTGATGATATATTATTTTAAGGAAAAAGCTAAAATTTAAAAATAATAATAATAATCATAAAAATATCAAATTTAATTTAAATTAATATTTATTTACACAATTTAATAATTAGTATTATATTATATGTACGTTTTTTAAAAAGGAATTTTTTTTTCCATTATTGTATTTTCTTAATTATTTTTTATTGTAATACAATTATTCTTAAAAATATAATATATAATTTAATTACTAATATTATAAAGATTGATTTTGTTTTTAGAGGATAGAATAAGATTATTATTTTCTTTATAGTTTATTTCTATTAGATATTTATATATAAAATTATTATGTCTAAAAATACAATTTCATGGATTCATCAATAATAAAAAGTTGAAAACTTTTTTTAATCAATTAATTAAATAATTTGTTTAACAAGGCTCTATATTTAATCATATATAATTAGCAAATAATAAATATCCATTTTTTCTATTAATTAAAGAATTAATAAATTTATTATTATTATTTCTCTTTTTTAGACCAGGAATAAACTTTAAATATTTATTAAAAAGATATTTGAAAATAGAATATATATGAAAAAAAAAAAAAAATAAAAATAAACAATTTAATAAATAATAAATAATAAATAATAAAAAAATAAAAAATAAATAAATAAATAAATAATAAATAATAAATAATAAATAATAAATAATAAATAATAATAAATAATAAATAATGAATAATAAATAATAAATAATAAATAATGAATAATTAATAAATAATAATCAACAATCAATAATCATTAATAAACTAAATAAGTATTTTTTTTTTAAAGATATTTATTATTTTAATATATTACACTGGATTGTCTTCTATTCTTTTTACATATTTAAACATTAAACATAATTTCATATTATACATATTACCATTATACTGTGATATATGTTAATTTATTAAAAAGTCATATTTGAATGATTAATTTTAATTAAATAAAAAAAGCATGTTTTTACTTTAAATTAAAAATTGTATTTAATACAAAAAAAGACTATAATAAACAATAAATTATAAATTATAAATTAAAAATTATAAATAACAAATAATAAATAATAAATAATAAATAATAAATAATAAATAATAAATAATAAATAATAATTAATAAATAATAAATAATAAATAATAAATAATAAATAATAAATAATAAATAATAAATAATAAATAATAAATAATAAATAATAAATAATAAATAATAAATAATAAATAATAAATAATAAATAATAAATAATAAATAATAAATAACAAATAACAAATAATAAATAATAAATAATAAAAAAACAAATAATAAAATAATAAAATAATAATAAATAACAAATAATAAATAATTATAATAAATAATAAAATAATAACTAATAATTAATAACTAATAATTAATAATAAATAATTAATAAATACTATTAAGAAATAAAATATTTTTTAAAAAAGTATTTATAATATTATATAAAGATATAAATATTGTATATTATATGCATATTGTAAATTTTATAATACAAAAAAATGTTTTAGAAATTTAGATATGATCAGTCATTTGTATGTTTTGCTTTTCATTTTTTTAAAGTAATCAATAATAAATATACTATTTCTTAAAATATTTTTTTTTAAAGATTATAAATAATGTAATAGTTTTTAGGTTATATGAATGAATGTCATAACAAATTAATGATTAATAATTAATAACAATAAAGATTAATATTGATAAAAGATATTTGTTTTTGGTACTTTTATATTATATTTGATTATTATTTTGATTAAGCACTATTAAAGAGATTAATAGAATGTGATGAAGTAGAATAAAAAATTAATAAAAATTTTTTTCTTTGTAGTTTTGTAGCTAATTAATTTGATTTTCTGTTATAATTTTATTAATTAAGATTATATATATATATTTATATATCATCTTATTAGGTATTATTAAAGTTTTCAATTTTAATATACAAAGTGAGCATATTTAATATTAATTATTGAATAATTGTATTTCTATAAAAGTTTAAATTATATGAAATTCTTTCTATCAACAACGAACAAAATAGATTAAATTTTAAATTATTATATTATAGAGGTTTTTTATTAATCAATATTAATATAATATATTACTAATATATTATTCATATATATTAATTAATTATACTAGTTTTTCCCTAATTAATTAAATTTGAAATTTTATTAGAAAAAATACACCATTTTTTTTTTTTTTTAATAAAAAGATTTAGTTAAGATATATTTATTTCATATATATTCGATTAGTTATAGTGTAAAATTTAATATAATAGTGATAAAATGTATTCATTTTATATTATAATTAATTATTATATATATATTATATATACACTTTTTTTTATTTTAAATTCTAATCCAATAAGTTTAAATAGAAATTCTTTTAATATATATTATTTTACTAATGTATTACCATAATGTATTTAAGTCTTAATACAAATACAAATCAAGAATTTCATCTTTCTTTTATATAAAATATTATTTAAAGTTTTTAAAAATTATGTATTTAATTATACTGATATATTAATATATATTGTATTATAATATATGACATGAATATATTAAAATTTTTTCAAAATATATAGTTTATATTATTTAAAATATATCTTACTTAATTATATTATAATACATAATTATAATAAAATTATATATCAATATATATCATAATATCTATAATAAATTATATTACTTTCTCTGATTAATAATACTAAGAATTGCATTTAAAATAATATATGGTGATATTATTTTTTATATATAATATATTAATATATATATAATAATAAAAAAAAAGGAAAAAAAAATTTAGGTACTTGACACTTAATTAAAATTTTTAAACTAAATTTATTATGTTAAATTTTTTTTTTTTTCAATAATTTTTTAAATTTTTTTTTATTCAATAATTTTTTCATTCTCAATTTTAGTCAAATTAATAAAAATTATTTAAATCTATTTCGTAAAAATATTTGTTTTTAAAAATCAATTAATTAAATCAGCTTTGAATTTATGAATTAACAGATATAACTAATCAAATAGAAAAAAAAAAAAGAGTGGAAAAGAAAATAAAATGATACAATAAATTACAATTAATATTGAAGTTAACTCTCAATAAATTATTAATTATTTTTATTTTATTTTTTTTTTAAATTGGAAATAATTCAATATATTTCTATAATAATAAACATATACCAAATTTTTTATATAAAATTAATATTATAAGTTTAAAAAAAAAACATTTCAAGTAATAATTTCAAAGCATTTTATAAACTTTAAGGATTAAATAACAAAAAATTTAATAAAATTAATCAAATCATATTTTTTATATGTATAATCATTTAAATTTTTAAAATTATTCATTTATTATTTATTATTATTTAAAATTATCTATAATTTAATTTATTTGCATTTAATCTTTAAATATTTAAATTATTATTATTATTGTTATTATTATTATTATTTTTTTTTTTTTTTTTTGCATTATTTATATCAATATTTATAATTTATATCAATTTATTAATTAATATAATACTTTTAATCTAATATTAACAAATTATTATTAGTCTCATTTTATTATGTAAAGTGTTGACAAAATATTTAAGATTTTTATAAAATTAATAACAAATTATATTATTAACAATCATTTATTTATAACACATAAATTTATATTTTAGATTGCATCTTTAAATTTTAATAATAAAAACTATTTATAAATAAATTATGAATCCAAATTTTTATTAAAACAAATAATGATTATATTTATTAAATAAAATTAAAATTATTTTAGGAAAAAATATAAATAATAAATTATATTATTAATTAAAAACATTTAGAAAGATAAGGATATCAATAATAACGGATTCAATAATAGTCAACTTTATTTGTGGTTTTCAAAAGATAATTAGAGTAATATTAATTGAAAATAACAATTCTAATTTTAATTCAACTTTTTTTTTTATTTGAACCAACTTATTGAAAAAAGTTGATATTAATCAATCCAATATAATACCTTTACATCTAAATACCATTAATTTTTCATTTTCAGAAATGTGCCCATCTACTTCCTTTAATATTATTAATTCTACAACAACGGTAGCGTCAAATTTGATATTAACTTCAAAGAATGAAACAAATTCATCAAATATTTCACCACTAAATATGTTATCAGTGAATGATTCATGTAATATACATACAAGCGTTGGTGTTAATGAATTAGGTGATAACTTAGAGAACTCTATAGTAAATATCTCAAGTTCATCACAAAGTTACACATCATTAAATAATAATAATAATAATAATAGTAATAATCTACCGTTTAATTTACAATATAAATATAGATTATTACCACAAACATCTGTAAATAATTTTACTTCCACCATTAATTCATCTAAAAACAATACAAATAGTTTTTCTAATTTATTATTTAATAATGACTTGGAACCTCTAACATCGTCAAAATCTTTGCCAAATAAAGAAATCAAAAAACAATCAAAAACATTATTATTTTCAAATCCTTCTCATACGAATAATAAATCAATTCACTTTTTACCTGAACTTCCAATTATAAATCAAACAGATATTTCTAATCAAGTTCTAAAAACATCATTGAAGAAAAAACGTAGTAGCTTGAGTGTTTTATCAGATCTTTTCCATTATAAATTAACTCCAAAAGCAGCTTCAGTATCTGCAGCGGCAGCTTTATCAGGTGAAAAATATAGAAAAACTTATGAATCAATAATAGCGAAAGAATCAAAGAAAAATAATTCAAATGATAAATTGAAAGATAAAAAGAAGAAAAGGAAAAAATCATATATCAAACTACTACGTAAAAGTAATGCTGGTAACTCAAGTAGCCATCATACTCAGCAAGAAGTAATAAATGAAAGTATTGAAAGTCAGATTCAGATGAATACTAGTTTTACAGGAACCTCATTTACTAATTATACAATAGATACCCAAAATTTACGTCATAAAAATAGTAAAAGGCAAAAGAAAAATAGAATAAAAATAAAATTTAGCTTTAATAAATTAAAGAATAGTAAAAATAATAAAATACTAAATAAAATAAAAAAAATAAAAACAAGGGATAATAATATCAATCAATATTCGATTCATCATTCAAAGTCAAAACAGGTAAATACTTCTTTTACGAGTAGTTTACATCATCAAAGTGCTAATGAGTCAAGTAGTAGTATGGAATATAAAGTGAGTTTAAGACATAGTCATACAGGTCGATATTCTAAAAATGAAAATATAGTAGATGATCCATGCTATAGCTTTTCAGAGGATGTATTTAATACATTATCTAATGTTGATAGTATGAATAATCAATATTATAGTGGAATATATCAACCATTTTCTTATAATCAGCTACAACATGCTCCTTCTCAAGTTTCATCTCATTCATGTTCCGCTATATTAAATTCTTCTAATAATTATCAGAATTCACTTATTTCAACTTCTTTAAACCTCAATAATGATAATAGTAAACAATCTCTTCAAACCAAACAACCCATTGTTAATGAGAATCCTCATGTTTCATCAAGAAGTTATGTACTAAATGAGTATAGTATGAGTCAACAAAGTCATATTCCAGATATAAGCATAGAAAGTGAATATATTACAATAGATAATGGATGTAATAAAAAATTTCCACAAACAACAGAAGCCTCTTCTTTTAATGAAGAGGAAGCTTATGAAGCGAGTAGTGAAATTACAAATTCAATGATTCAAGAAACAATGTCGTCAGATATCAGATATCCAAGTTATATTTTATATTCACAAAATGATAATCAAAATCATATGGACTTTAACTGTCAGAATAATATTAATAGTGTAAATTTAAAAAATATAGAATCCCAACCTGATGTTTTCCCATATCAAGATGATAATTATAATTTAAACTTACGCCTAAAGATATTACGCCAACGCCGTCGTCATCCCATTCTTACTCCTGAGGAACGCAATCCAGAAAAACAATCTCAAGTTTATCCAGTACGCCCTGAGCATAAAATTATTTTAAATAATCAAAATAATGACAATTCTCAGTTATATGACCAAAATAATATCATGGTAGATCAAAATAATATTATGGTAGATCAAAATAATATCATAGTAGATCAAAATAATATTATGGTAGATCAAAATAATATCATGGTAGATCAAAAGGGAAATTATTCTATTCCTACTAAAAGAATAAATGTATTAAAACACCAAGATAAAATGTTAAGGGTTAATGAACCTGAACTATCAGTAAATACCAAATTATTAAACGCTGTGGATCATATTGATATCATACCTGGAATACAGGAAAAGGAAAACGTATCTTTACATTCTTCGAGGGGGAGTAAGGAGAGTAAGTCATTTTCATTTTCAGGAGATCGCAATTTGGATCTAGTGAGTTTAATTCCAAATAAGAGAATATCATTTCAAGAAGAGATAGAAAATGGTCATGATTCTTCCGTCCGTTTTGATGAACATAGTATTGAGAGTCATTGTCAGTCAATTTATGAAAAATATAGGAAATTGTCTCGTAATTATAGTATTGGTAATAAACAAAGTATGCTAAATCGTAGCCTAAATAATCGATCATCCCAAAAATTTAGCATTCTTGATTCATTTTCGCACTCTTCGCGTTCAATATCGAATGGTTCTTCAGTTGATAAAGATATTTCTATATCTATTTCAACTACTTCTTCCTCTTCCTTGGATACTATGTATTTAACAAATTCAAATGAATGCTATATGCAACATTCTTCTTCCTTAAGAAATCCTGTTCGTCAAAGTTCTTTTAACATTATCGATAATATCAATTATTCTATTCCACAACAAAAATTACAATCTTTATCTTTATCTCATGAAATGTCACCAGCGATAAAACCCATATCAGTTATTTCTAATTCAACATCTTGTTCAAGTTCATCTTCTTTTGAAAGACTTGCTAGTTATGATGAATCTTTAATATTTTCTTCATCATCACCTCAACCACCATTATTATCACATCATGCTTCAATAAGTATTGATGATAGAAATAAAGATCTCCGCTATCAAGTACCAGTTTTTAGAAATCAGTCTGTTGACGAGAATTGTCCCATTCATCGTAATTCAAGTGATTATGGCTTTTATTATTGTTACCCAACACAGAAATGTGATATCGCTAATAATAATAATGAGAGAAATATGGAACAAGATTATGATGAATGTTCAAAAGTCAGTGATATTTTTAAACCTTCATTATCGATATCTCATTCAGCGTCTTCTTTTAAATCAGAACGTCGTTCATCTTATTTTTCATTAGCAACTTCCAGTCATTCAAATAAAGTAAATTCTGCATTTGATTCAACTTCATTAATTATACCCGAGTTAAAACTTACTACATCTGTTATTCCCCCTTCACCTACACCTGCAATAAATGATAATAATCATTTACAATACCTAAATAATGAAAATTATGATTCTTTAATGTCTACTTTGCCATTGTCTCAATTTATAAAATCAAATACGAATTTACAAACAAAACAATTAAATCATAAACAAGATTTCTTTGAAATGAATAATTTAACATCATTTGAAGATATTTCAGTTTTGAACAAAAAGAATATATCTGAATTAGAAAATTATACTAATTATGATTTGAATAAATATAATAATTTTGATAATTCAATTAATAGCAGTATAAACAATAGTAATGACAACCATCTTTATGATAACAATGATGTTAATAGTTATTATGGAAATGAATATACTATCAGAGAAAATAAAAATCAGGTTAATCATAACACTATCAATAATACTACTACTACTAATAATAATCATAGTAATTATAATAATGATAAAGAAAATAATAATCATAAGAACAACAATGACGATAGTAACAATAGTGATAATGATATCAATAATAATCAAAATGGTAATACTAATAGTAATAGTAGTAATAGTAAAGTTAAGAATAGTGGTGATGATGATAATGATAATCAAAGTAATAAGTTTAATAAAAACGGAAAATATAATAATGAAAATGGCAACAATGTTGAAGCTGGTAGTAATTCAAGTTTAAATGTAAATACAAATGCAAAGAATCTATATACTAATAACAGTTCACTTTTTAAGAATTCTCCATTAATTGAAGAACGTGTTATACCAACTGATAGCGAAGATGATATTTATTATCCAACTAAAGTTAAAGATAATTATATTGACAACAACGATGGATTAAAGAGAAAAATAGAAAAAAAAGAAAGACATAAATCAGATCAAATATGTGGTGAAGTACCATTATTAAAACGTCTTTCATTTATATCTTTATCGAAGTTATCACAAAAAACTACATATAATGTAAATAATGAAAATTTGGAGTACTCTCCATTATTAGTATATAATTCACTTCCGAGATGTAGAAAATCTCATGAATCATTATTTAGTAATTATAAATCTTTTAATGCAATTTCAACAACAACTCTAAATCATGTTAATCGAATTCCTCATTCCTTAAGTATTTTTAGTTCCGATTCATATCGATTCGAAGACGATTTAAGATGTTTTTTCATAATGAATGATAAAATAAATAGTTCTGATAATTGTTGGAATACTCAGGAAAAAGAAAAAAAGAAAGAATCTTTACATTCATTTATTGTTAATAATGATAAAAGAAATTTCAATAGTAAAAATTATTACTTAATCAATGATTTTGGTGAGTCTTTATTTCATAATAATAAAATGCCATCTATAAATGTTATTTATGAATTTTTAGAATCGTATTCAAGAAATTCATATAAAAATAATCCTTACACTTTATCTCGTTTAATTATGATGAAAGGATCTGAAACCTTTTCAGATAGTCCAATTTTGAATGATAATGCTACATTTACTTTTTCATTTGATCATTCCAATCCCGAAATTAATTATCCATCTTTAACCTATCCATTGACTTCTCAAGAAAGAAGAAGGGCTTTAATAGTTCTTTCATTATCTCTTCAAGAGAAAATATTACAAAAACAATGTAATAGTTCATTTAGTGGTAAAATGGAAAATAAAGTAAGTAAAGAGGATGATTTAATTGAATTATATAATGGTAATAATCAATCTATATCACCATTTTTAACTTCGGAAGACATTCGTAAATCGTGGCATAATAAAGAAGATGTAATAACAAGACATTCTATTTCAATAAAACGCCTTTCTAATCTTAGTAAACGATCATTCCCTAGTTTTTTAAAAACAGGTGAAAGTAAGACAATATTAACGACATTAAGTGGCCGAATTGCATCTATTCAAACTTTGTTTGATGAAAATAATGATTCAAAGGCATTGGAAAAATTACCTTCAATGAGTAATTCTATTAATAATACTGAATGTTTTAATATTTCTGTTTGTAGAAATGATAGCCATAATACAGTTAATCCTACTCTTCATCATATTACCTCAGTAAAAACTCTTTGTAGTAGTAGTATGACTGGTCCTAAAATTAAATATAGTAATTCTTATCATAATCCAGAAAGAAAAAGGAAAGAAGAGTTTCCTAAAAAATCAACTTCATTAATAACATTCCCAACAATACCAAATCAAAAAAATAATGATACTTACAATGTATCCTCCAAACCATTCGTTGATAAGGATTCCCTTTTTAATACTCATGATAATAATTCCTTCAGTATTTTAGATCCTAATGATTTTGTTACACCCAAATTAGTCAGTAGTCCAAATATGATAAGTTTAGATGATGATGAATTTGTTTTCTCAAATGATCACTCTTATATGGATATTTCTTTTACTGAATCAAAATATAAACTAAATCCAAGATTTAGTCATTCTTCCTATATGGATAATAGTTCAGAATTCCATTTGTTTGATAAACTAAGTGTTTCCTTGACAAATGATTCCTCAGAAGACAATTTATTAAAGGATCCAATTTACATAAGTAGTAAAGAATTAATATCAGATACTAATTCAAATAAATCATTAAATTTATCGGTGGCAAGAAATTTAAGATTAAATCATTCTCATGACTTAAATTATGATGATTTCTCATCCGATCTATCTCAAAATTCAATTAAAAAATCCAATTTAATAGGCTGTAATATAATAAATAATCTTAATAATAATAATAAACATAATGAAACAACGAAAAACTTAAATAATAATGGATCATCTTCGAAATTTTCAATAGGACATGAAATCGCAAAACGTTCGAATCATATTACTTCCTCGTTAAAGCATAAAATTAAAAAAGAAAAAGCAAAAAAAATTCTAGTAAAATTATATAATGATAATTTTAGATCTAGTATTAAAATAAATGGATCATTCAATTCAGATTCATTATTGACTTCAAATCATATTACAACTGTTATTTCCCCAGTATCGAAAGAATCCGATCGTCAAAGAGAAGAAAAGGATAATATCAGTATTGATAATGGAAATACAAAAGCAACAACAGCTTTTGTAGTAGATTCATTCAAGAGTAATATTGGTTTTCCTATGATAGATCGAAGGGGTCAAAATTCATTTAATGAGAAAGATTATAATGATAATAAGGAAAAGAGAAACTCTAATATAAAGGACATAAAAGAAAAACAGAAAAGTGAAATACTCAATGAAAGTAAAAATTTAAATAATAATCAAAGAATATCATTTAATATAAAAGATAATGTCACATCAGCTTCTTCTGTTCATCTTAACAATGCTAGTAGTTCTTTATTAGAATATGATGATATATCATTTCCATCCTTATCTACAATTAATCCATATGAAGTTTCTGAGATTTATTATAGTGATAAGGAGAATCAACCTGGATCAAGTAAAATTAATGAAACTTTTCACAGTAATCATATTAATGATAATTATCTAGATTGTTCTAGAAATAATTATACCAATATCAATATTAATGACAATATCAATAAGAATAATAATAATGGTGATATTAATGATAATTCAAATAAGAATTATAGTAATGGCGATATTAATGATAATTCCAATAAGAATAATAATAATGGTGATATTAATGATAATGTTAATGTTTATAACAATGATAATGAAAGTCAAAATCAAAATCGGAATCAAAATCATTGGTCACTTTATAAAAATTTGAGTAATAGTCCAATTGATAATTCAACTCCAATTATTCGTGAGGAAAAAGAGCACATTAAAAATTCAAAAGATTTATTAGAGTATATTCAAGTTCCTGAAAGTATATCTCCTATTGATTTTATTAATCAAAATCAAATGAATTTAGATTCAGATTCATTGGCATATAATTCATTGTCTACTGTAAATTCTTTGAGACCTGATGTAAATGATTTTCATCAAGGTTATTTGAGTCCTGTTCAAGAAGAAATTTCTTCACAATCACAATCATCTACTTCACTGTCTTCAGTTTCTTCTTCTCCAAGAGGAATTAATAAAAATAAAAGAAAGTTAAAGAATTCATTACTAATTTTCAAAAAATGTACCTATAAATTACGTAAAGGTCATAATTTTTTAAAGAAGAGAAATAATAATGATTTACCATTGACTGAAACTGAATTCATTCAAACTAATCTAATTGAGGAAAAACCTGAAGTTATGATTGAACCACAAGTAACTTTTAAATCAGTAAAATCAGTCAATTCTGATCAAAGGAATAAATTAAATTTAAAGAATAATTTATTAACAAGCCTGAATGAATCCTCACAGGTATTGAAGAAGAAACTCTCCTCTCGCAGTATAAGAAGTTTAACTCATGATACGAAAGAAAAATTTTACTGTAGACAGAATAATCATAGTACTAATACTTTGGATCATTATATTAAATCAAAGTTAAAACGAATCGATACTTTGTTAGTGAATAAAAGAAAAACATTTATAGAAAAAGATATTAATGATTCATCAATAATTATTAATGATGAAGATGGAATGATGACTGACTATGCTAGTACAGGATTTATGTCATCGATAAAGAATGGTAAATCATTAATATTTAAGGATGATGAAGATGAAGATAATGAAGATGAAGAAAAATATAAGAATTTACATCATATTCTAAAAGATTTTGATTCTCAATTTAGTAGTAGTGAATTAAATAGTAGTAGTAGAGAGATTGGTAATGAAAGTAGTATAAGCTGTAGAAAATTGAATCATTCCAAAAGTCAAAGTCTACTAAAGAAAGAATTGGAAATGAGTCATGAAAATATAATTATTGATATTCGTAGTGAAATAAATGATCAGGATCTAGTTCAATATAGTGAAGAAAAGAGACCTGAGAATTTGGTATCAGAGGCAAATGAAAAATCACCAGATATAAAAATCTTACAAGAAAAATTAAAGAAAGTTCATGATAATCAACCATCGCCTCCACCTCCACCACCACTACTATCACAATCACAATCACAATTACAATCACAATCACAACAGCCTCAAAAGCCACAACAATTTCAACCACCACAACAATCACAAAAGCAACAAAAAATTAAAAATGAATTAAATGATGATCTCCAACAAGAGGATGAAAATAAAAAAGATATATTAGCAGAATTGGAGAAACCAGAAAAAAATAAAGATTTAACCGATTCATCGGATGTGAGTTATTATAATCCTGATCTTTCAGTTTTTAGATATCCACCTATATCTCCAAATGTGGATGAAGAAACTGTAAGTCATGGTCTATCAGATATTGATGAATTTGAAGTTATATCATCTATTCAACCTTCTATAATTCAATATACTTGTAATCCAATAGATTTACTTAATTCTAAAATAACTGAAGATATATCAAATAAAGAGACTACATCAAGACCAAAACTATTGATAAATACATCTTTTATTTCCGAATTTAAAAGTGAAATTAATTCACATAAAGATCACTATGAGGATAAAGAACAAAATATCATACATGAATTACAAATGCCAATAACAACACCTGAAGCTCAAGATCAACAGAAAACTATATCAATAATTAATTATAATAATAATAATAATAATAATAATGTCGATAGACAAGTAGAGAATAAAATAGAGGAAAATAAAAGTAAAATAGAAGAAAATAAAAATAAAATAGAAGAAAATAAAAATAAAATAGAAGAAAATATAAATGAAATGAAAGAAGATAAAATTGAAGTTGATAAGGAGAATAATAAAAATGAAATAAAAGAAAATAAAATTGTCATGGAAGATAATAGGATTAACATGAAAAAAAATAAATTTGAAATTGATATGGAAGATAATAAAATTAAAATAGAAGAAAATGAAAATGGCAGTAATAAAGATATATCGAATAGTACAGAATTAAGTAGTAATAAAGCTATTGCTGGTGAATCGTTGGAATATGAAACAGATGAAAATGAATCTAATATATTTGATACTCATGTTAAATATTTAGATGATATTGAAAAAGATACTCAAAAATATATTATTCCAAATCAAACTAATTCAAATCATAATCTATCTCATTTTACAGATAAAATTGTACAGAAATTTAAATCAGAATTGTCACTTAAAAAATCAAAAAAATCTTTTATTTCGTTGAAATCTAAATCAAGTCAATCTGTAATTTTAAGCCCATCAATTTCTTTAGCAGAACTTTCAACTGTATCATCGACACCAAAAAGTTCCATTAATCTAAGTATAAATCAAGTAAATATTGATGATATGAGTCAAAATCAAGATTCAATTACTAAATCTTATGGTATTGAAGTGAAACGAAAAATGTCTAAAATTAGTTTAAGTGATAATGTTTTTTGGGAAAATTTAAAATACAAGAATCAAAAGAAAGTTACTCTTGATGCAACTGAATCAAATAAAAACAATAAAATTTATAGTTATTGCTCTGTTGGTAAAATAATTCCATATTTATTAACATCTAATTTAGAAAATATGAATTATATTATTCATTCCATCAATAATAAATCTAATACTAATAAGGATAAAAATTCAAGTGAGTGATAGATTTTTATTAATTATAATAATAAATAATAATAATAATTTAAATAACTAAAGATAAAATTATTAAATTGAATAAAATACTAATCAAATTATATATAATACATAATTTTAAATTTAATATATTTTATTTATATGTATATATAATATATATAAAATTTGCTATATTAGTAAGCACTATTGAAAATGGAGTAACTAATTATCCAATAGTTTTACATAAATCATTTAACGATATATTATCTGATATAAAAATAGAAAATTGTAAGTCTGCTAAAACAAGATGTTCAGAATTTGTAAAGAAATACATATTAGATTTCAATTCAAGGTTGATTAATTTTCATTGGATATATAAATCAGAAAAATTCTCTAAATTATTATTAAATAGAATTAAAATAAAAGAAGAATGTAAAAAGTTAAAATCAACAGAAAATACAGAAGATACAAGAAAATAGGTCAATCTAAAAATTTAGCTTTTTATATATATATTTACTTTTATTTAACAAAATATTAAATAAATATGTAACATATATATATATTTTGTATATTCTAAAATCAATAAGACAAATATTATTATATTTGTTTTAATAATACTAATAAAAAAAAAAAAAAAAAAAATGAAAAGTAAATAATATATATACTTTTTAAGAATATTAAAGGAATTTTATTAAAAAATGAATAATATATATATCTATATATTTATTTATTATTTTTTTTATTTTGTATTTATTAAAAGTATATATTTTGAAAAACTATCTTATTTAATATTTTTTTTTATAAAATATACTTTATTTATAAAATGATTATAATTTGATTAAATTCAATATTCTAAGTTATAATTATTTGTTTTTATTATAATATTAAAAAAAATTATAATAAAAGTCATATAAAATTATAAAATAATATATAAAAAAAAAAAAAAAAAAAAAAAAAAAAAAAAAAAAAAAGAGAAGTATACTCAAGTTATTGAACATAAATAAATTGAATCTTCAATAATTATATAAAAATTATTATTATAATTTTTATACATATAATTATTATAATAAATATTTATATTATATTTATTATTAATATATTATTATAATTATTTATTATGTTGGAAAATTGCCAAAAAATTTACTATGAATAAAAGTATTTTTTATTAATTATAATGTTGATTATTAAATTTAATGTATACCAATTATTACTGTAAAAGTTTTTAAATATTTTAATTCTAATTATAATTTTTTTTCTATTATTAAGAAATAAAAAAAAAAAAATTTTTGTTATACATTTTATAAATTAATTACTGTAATATTATTTTATTTTTTTTTAATTGTTTTTTTATATTACTTTTTGAGTATAAAATAATAAATTAAATTACAAATCATTATTTTAAAATAAGATTTTAATTTTAAAAATAAATAGAAAGAAAAGGAAATGTTATAAAAGTTATCAAGGAACATAAACAAATGTTTCAAAAATTATTATCACAAGTAGAGATTGAAAATAATATAAATTAAAAAAAAAAAAAAAAAAAAAAAAAAAAAAAAAAAAAAAAAAAAAAAAAAAAAAAGAATTATTAATAAGAATTAGTATAATTAAATGAAACTAATTATCAACATAATATTGTTGTTATTAATTTCATAAAAATTTCTTAATATATTTAATTATATTTGAATATTCTATTTATTATTATTATTATTATTATTATTATTATTATTATTATTACTATTTTTCTTCTTATTATTATTATTGTTGTTATTACTATTTTTCTTATTATTAAATAAAAGAAAACAACAAAGATGACAAATATGATAAGGTGAGAATAAAAAGGAAAATGAAATTGAGAAAAAAAAAAAAAAAACTTATAACTTAATGGAAACAGATAAAAATGGTGAAGATATTGTGTTTAATGAAAAACCAAATCCAACCGGTGAAGTTGTTGGTATAATTAAGATAAACTGGGAACAGTATGATTTTATTTTAATTTTATATACATGTATATACATATATATATATATATATTTTTTTATAAATATTAAAAATAAAAGAAGAAAATATAAATATAAATAATTCTATATTAACATTATATATATATATATATATATTTTGAATTAAAGATATTGTTGTTCTATTAATAAAAATCCTATTCAAAAAACTACGAGTTATAATACGACTCAAAATATTTTAGTAGTTTCTATGGATAAACGCATACCAACCATTAGGATAAGAACAAGACAAAGTTAAACTTTAATGGGTAAAAGAATTGTTGTTATTGACTCATGGTGTAGAAACTCATTGTAAGTTAAATATATAAATTTATAAATATATAAATACTAAATATGAATTTATTTATATATTTTATATATTTATTATTTTTATATATTAGACATCCATTTGGTCATTTTATTTGTGATATTTGT